>LYUA01000371.1:189583-213603 GCA_002093875.1 Calopteryx splendens
GAGGCGTGCGTTTCGAAGCGGTCCATCGCGCCCCGCGATGGGATGGAACTGGTTGCCTGCACTCATCTTTCGTGTCCCTCTCTCCCGTCCCACCCTTACCGCCCACCTTGGCGTCCGCGGCGATATATATGTATATGGGGGCCGTGCTCATCTTCGGCTCCTCCCGTCCAGCCCTTCCGACCCTTCTCGAACGACGGAGGAGGGAGCGGGAGGATGGTGTGAGAGAGGAAAATAAAATATAAACGGGAAGGTCCCGACGGCGGCTGCGGCGGCAGCCGAGCCAGCTCTCTCTCCCTCTCTTTCGTTGCCCGGTGCCAACCGACTATCGCGCAGGACTCATCCCACGACGGCTTCGGCGGGATGGGCACTCTGGCGACTCAATTTGCAATCACTCTCTCTCTCCATCTTTTACCTTCTCCACAATTCCCTCTTTTCGCCATATCCATCGGGGACCGGTATCCTCGGGTTCCGGAAATATCCATTTCTCTAAGTATGATAACCACATCTTTCTTTCTTCTCTCAAAGTAAAATTATTAGAGGGCAAATGATTCAAATAGGTTGGAGTTGGATGACCTCGGGTCGAGTACTTAAAGGAGTGGTTTAAGATATTTGTGAGCACAGTGGAAAAACAGCATTAAATTTGGCCGGGAAGAAAAAAAGCAGAAAGGTACCGTAGACATGGACGCACCGGCAGGGACAGAAGTAGATCAAACTGGATGATGATAGTGTGTCTTGAAGAGTCACTCAGCCTAAATATCTTAAACCCAACAGTTCCGCCCTCACTCTTGGAACTTTTTCAAGCATTCGTTAAATAGCAGTATTTCGTGATATCTTTCATGTGAAGATTTTCGCATATCACCTTAGCGTTGTATGGCATGTAGTGGAACCGTGTATAATATTTTGATAAATCTTTAGCAGCTTCTTTTCCCATAAAAAATTATATACTCCGAAAATATTATATATTTTTCATTGTAGTAATCAGGCAAAAATATAAAGCATAATTGATAGCTACAAAATTAATAGTTCAAATCAATGATCCCCATAATCCTGGGTCCTTTGGGCCACCCCCACTTAATGTTATTCGAAAGATTCTTCAAGTATGTGAAAGAAAAACTCCCATCCTTAGTAGAGTTTATTCATCATTTGGCATTTTTTGGTCGAAATTTGCATTGCATTTTCAATGATAAAAATGAAATTCGGGGAATAAGAATTTTACAAGTACTTGGTCATCAACTCTCGTACCATAAAAAAAGACAAACTAAAAGAAAATGTCACTTATGCTTACGCCATAAACGACTGGAAAAATCCTTATGTGCGCATTAGCAAATTTTATTTTACTTATTCAGCGTATTCATCTAACTTCAGCTCCATGACAGAAGTATTTAACTCACATATGAGGTTTATTTATAATTGTATATTTTTATTATACTTAAGCCATTATTTTTTAAACAAGAAAGTTTATGGCATGGAAAAGGATGACGTAGATAAATAATAATTTTTCATATTCCATTTTCCCAGTCACAGGTAGTAAGTAACCTTCAAAAACTCACGAAAAGATTGGAACTGAAGGTGTAAAAAAATGCAACACTCGTTATGGCGGTTTTGTGTCGAGTAGGAGTGACAACCAATGCGAATTTCTCGTAGTAACACCTGAAATGTGGATTTCTGAAACATGACTCGCGCTTGCAGTTTAGAAGTGGTAGAAAGGGTGGTCGAAAGCTAAAATGATTCAGCCGGATATCTGAGGATGCACTAGTTGCCACATGTCCTTTTAAGTAAAAATAAGGACTCATTCTCACAAGGGCATAGCGACTCCGAAAGAAATGTACTTAGGTTGACTTAGCTGTAAGATCCGGAATGGATTCCTATAAAATTTTCAATTTCATTACTTATGTTTAAAAAAAATTTCTGAATCCATCACTGACAAGCAATCGTAAAATCTTTAAACTGGACCATGGATCTATTAAAAAAGATTCTGGCGATATATTACTTCCCTCCGACGCCTTTTAAAATATTTATTATTTAGAATTGCGATTCATTTGATCCAAGACGTGAAGAGGAAATGACCCAATAAGGTGCCGGTTATGGGCTGGAACGCGGATGCTTACCTTCCGTTCCCATGGAAATCCATGCACCCGAGTGAAAAAAACAAGTTTCCTTTTTCATTTCCTCCTGCATTTATCGAATCAACTTCTACCTTTAGATGTCCGTTATGTGCTCGATTTTGAATATGTGAACCGCCACATCCGACGTGTTCAACCGCTTCTGAATAAGACATTTCCCCTGCGAGCTTTATATTTCAGTGCATGTAAATTCATTGAGATTGCTCTCGATCATTTCATGCTTTGCCGCATGCTTTCGGTTGTATTCCCTGACGCCTGAGGTTCCCCAAATGTATTGCCATCTTTTCGGTATAAGATATATTTATGTGGTTACTTCTGCACTAGCATCCGAAATTGGGACGGGATTCCAGCCTCGGCCTATTAAGTATGTATCAGCAATAAAGTGAATAAAAAGTGAAAAAGGTGCCAGTGTAATGGCCCAGGTCGTTAGTATTAAAGGGTTGCTCGAGTAATCTTATTACCATACGGAAGAGAACGAGCAATTCATATCTCTATTGCAATGCTCCAATACCCAATATATTTGAGGTATATTCCAATAGACTCTTCAACATACTACTTACTTCAAATAGTGCATTCATTAAAGACCGGCAAATGATGACACGGGGTTTCTCTCCACCTTATTCCCATTCCATGAAATGTTCTATAGCCCTTAAATCCATAAGGGTGCAAATGAAAAGAGTAGTTCCTCCTTCCCTGTTAACCATTACTAAAACTACTTTTTGATATCGGTTAAGCTGTTACCCTTACATTATCATTACTTTCCCATGAATGTTTAGGAATTCCATCATTCGCCTTAGTCATGAAAATGAATGTTAAATCCAAAAGGGCTAACAGTGAAAAAAGTTTCCCAAGGCTGGAAATCGTGTGTAACAAAACTCTCCATGATTCTGCTTTCGTTTAATGCTTGAGGAATATTTTCTTTAACCATAGTTATCATGATAGACTGCATTCTTAATGGCTACAACTCCCACTTGAAGTCCCAAGCTTATGGTCTCTTTCTTTCTCTCATGGGCATGGCTTTTCTTGCAGAGTATGCGACTTTAGATGATATTTCAAATGACTGAGCAAGGGGAAAACGGTATAAACGATAACTATGTATGCCATTGACATTAATCCAACTCGGGTAAAACAGCAAATATTTTGCATACATCATATGAATAACCCTTTTAGCATTACAATGCTTGTATTAATAGACTGGGGGTCAAGAGCTACTGACATTTTTATGGTTTCGATCATCATTTAATCCACTTATACTGACGCACTAGCATTGATATTTTATTCTAAAACGCACCTAGGTCACAGTACTGTGGTAGCGTTAACAATCAGCTGTTTCGTTTTCGTAGCAACCCGCCTTTTTATATTATTAATATACGTAATAAATAAGAGAAAGAAATAAGTGAATAAAAAGTGAAAACAGCGCCAATGTAACGGCCCTGGTAGTTAGTATCAAAGTGTTGCTCGAGTAATTCACCTGACCACCATACGGAAGAGTGCGGAACTAACAATACATGTTTCTATTTCAATGCCCCAATACCCATTCCAATACTCTTCAACTTAATACTTTTTTCAAGCCTTAGTCCAAAGATATTTGCTAGAAGATGATATTTGATTGCGTAGTGATATTTAATCTCATTCATATTCTGTGCGCAACTTTACCTGATCACAGCAGTTATTAATTACCACAATTATTTTTAAACCAAGAATTAATTCATAGTTCCAATTTTTGATTGGTCATCTGAGCTCTGATACCCAATAAGACATAATAAGGTAGCTACTCCTTTTCTTTTGAATTATCACTAAATTACGAAACAATTCCAAAAGGTAATAATGATAAAAAGTCAAAGCAGGGCTCTTTCCTGTTCCAAGCCCAACATTTCTTCGGTAAGTCATCCCAAATGCAGCTTTAACACATCAAAAATGCAAATGAACAAACACTTTGCAAGTGATGAAATTACAGCTTTGAACTGAATCTTTTCAACATCAATATTGAATGATTGATACGTCTGATTTTCGTTGTCATCGATCCCACAGCAAGCAGGGAAAATACAGCTACGGTCAAGTTAATGGGTCATGTTCAATGTTGATTTAAGGAAATTGATAAAGGTCACGCGTCATATAATAAAAATATACCCGATGATTTCAGGCGTTACTTTGTGGGAGCGATTCACAGTCAGGTCAACATATTTTGGTTTTTCCATATAACGTTTCTTTATCTCAACTAGGTTTCGACTTGCGAGCACTTTGTAGATTGAGTTAAGAAATGCAATGTGGAAAAATAACATTTTCACTTTTAGTTCTAAAGACAGAGTAGAGCACAGTATGAAAGTGTTGAGAAAGATTAGGAAAGACGTAAAACCTTGGAAATAGGAGGAATTAAATAGGAAGGAGCATATCTGGTAATCACTGTACGAATGAGGAACAGAGTTTCGCTACTATCATTGATCAATACAAATTGCCGACCCGGGTCCCTCCTGCACACCGTCAAATCACTTCCTCCCGAGTTGTAATGCAGGCAAATACCATCGAGATGGATTTTCAATCTAAGGGCTGTTTTCGTCCTTGTATTTAGTTCATTACATTTATCATAGTCTCTACAATTGACATACGCCTGTGTGTCTCTCGATCCGAAATGAAATAATAGGATCGGCACTATAGCATTTATGATCCATTACCACACTTAACGTTGAGCATTGAAACCCGACTATGCTATGATTAGAAATTCATTGAGGAGGAGGGATCAAGATTGAGAAACAGACGGACGCTGAGGTTATCTCGAGTAAATTCCCTTGGAAAGAATGAAACGCCCTCTTTCTCTTCCAACAAGATAATTCTGCGTCTTCAAAGCAAAAAAGCTACTACAGTTGAAAGATGATTCGCGATTCCATCGTCATGCATTCAATGAAATGAAGTTTATAAAAAGAATGAACCTCGGACTTTCCTATGGCGCAAGCGTCAACGCTTCACTCTAGATCACGTGCTGGGCTGGAAACGACGTTTAAAAGTAAATATTAGAAGTTAAAATCTCATGTTCAGTAACGAAACGTAATCATCTGAAAACATGTTTCCAATGTAATTATAAGTTTTCAATTGTCTTCGCTAAAGACCTTCTACTAATAATAGTGAATTCCGATCACGTTATATTCTCTAACAAGTATTTTTAAAGATCAAAAAAACAACTTTCTTTTTAATGATTTTGTTCATTGAACAAATGTCCATATAAAATGGCTGTTACACGACTAAGGAAAAAATAAAAATGATAAATGAAATATAGCAGTTTCACGTATATCTAAACTAAAGTCCAGGCCAAGAATGTTTGGTGTCGTTGTTACGACTGCCATCATTCATTAGCAATATTTTAAAATTAAACATTACAGGCAGATGGATCTATTTTTCTCGAAATAAAAATAGAAAAGGTCAGAACTGTACACCAAAACACATTTATTAAAACAAAATTTTCGTTAAAACATTCCTCATCAGTAGGGTTCCAGTTTTAAAATGGGAGTAAATTTCCTTTTTTCCTCTAAAAGTTTGAACTAATTTCAAAAGATGAAAATAAAAGCATCAGGTAGTTATTTTTTTAATATTTACTTTTTTTGCTTTAGCAATGCCAAAAGCACACATACATAGTTGAATTAAATCATTTGAATTGGAGCTACAATGCATAATTAGTAGAAACGGAGATTTTTATAATCTAATTATATTTTTATATGCTTTGGTGTTTCATTTGTAAAACATTATGATAATCAAAAGTCTTAATTAGCGACATGTGAAAACAATTGGTTTTCTTTTAAAAATGACCTGGCGCCAATTTTGGAAGGTTGCATAGTTATTTTTTTAAATGTCATCGCGCACGTAATTTAACAAATACCGATAGTGTAGCAAGATACCGAAATAATTATACTTACCTACTGGTGGGTGCATTATGGTTAATGATATGGCGTATTTTTTATGTTATCATCAACGGAATGTAGTAACACGAAAGAGTATTTTATAAACATGAATAAGTGAACTCCATACATAGTGAAATCAGTGCTGATAACAGTGTAATTGAGCACAAACATGAATGTAATGTAATGAAAACTGTACAGAATTTGGTGAATAGCTAAAAAAATATTCATCTCAACTCTGGATACTACTTCTGGTGCACAACCTTCAGCCCGTGAGCCCGAAGTAAAGGCTAAGAGATTCTGCCCACGAAAAGCTGTCAGGGGATCGGTATGTAAGATTTGACTGCTTGGAGATTACATGGAATTCAAAATGAAGTAATTTTAATGCTCAGAAAGAGCAAATACAATTAACAACGACTGGTAATTAGAAAGTAAGCAAATATTTTCTAGTAAAAGCCAGTCTCGGATCAATCTGACCTACCGAGAATTACGAAAGCAATTGGTCCTCAGGTTAATTTGGATGCGTCCCACTGCCTTATAGAGAACTCTCTGTACCTTTATTACCATGCTCCATTTGTCCAGGTAAATCCCACCTTCACGATGGAATCACAGACACGATAGTTCCAGGAGCTGCACTGCAGCCTGACGCTTCAAACGATGTTGCGCAGGTCGTCGTAACGCTTTCGTCGTACGCAGGGGTGGCTGGAGTAGAATAGAATCGATGTAACAGCGCCCTCGTATCAATTGCACTCCAACAGGTGCCGGGATTCTGTGCCCACCAGAGCACCTGATGAAGTACAATGAACATGGGGCGCCCCATCTCCAACTCCGTTAACTCGTTATCCTTCTCCACTGAAAAAGAAGTCAATTTCCCTCCCGCTTACCTGGAAGATGTTTCTTTCACGAGCGACATGATTGAAGTAGGTCCAGGCAATCCATTCTCGAAGAAAAAACACCTTTTCCCAGTTTTCACACGAAAGCAAGCGCAGTGAACAAACATACATCACTGGGGATGAATCCGTAACGAACAGCGAATAGTAATTAATTACGAAAATTCTGTAACCACTGAAGATGTATTAACCAATTAAAACAGCGAAAGGATTTTTTTTACGGAATGAACTCTCCAATCTTCGTATACCGGAGTTAAGAAACTTCGTGCTTACTGCTGTTTAAATCAGAGAATTTACGAAAAAATCTGGATCATACAGTTGCTAGAAATTCCAATGGCTACCTCTCAGACTCCATGCCTTCCCACAAACCAACAATCGATAGCAAGCCGCCAGCGGGGTTAGCAGTCCAATAGACACGTGCCAGCGTTGCAACACTCGGAAGGCGTTACTCCGAAGAACAAACTAACTTAATCACGCTTAATCCCCGACAAATATTCATCAGAGCTTGAACAGCAACGGCCTAGATCTGTTACCTCCCTGTATTTCCCATATTTTGCCACTGATTCGAATCGCCTGATTTCGCGACTAGCTCTCATAAGCAGTATTGAGTCCTCCGGGTAAACCTGTCTTATTTTGTTGAACTTATTTTGAATAATTTTTCTGGCAATTAAAATATTCTTTTGGTGCATTTTGCATATTTTACCCAAATAATTGACTAAATCTCGTCTGCATTTTACTAAAATTGAATCGAAATCAACCATAACCTAGGTAATTTTTCTAATTTATAGAAGTTTAGGAGCTAAGCATGAAATGGGGGAAACTAGGGGCACCAAATAACTTTATTTAGCAGGGCTCGTAACACAGAAGAAGAACCGGGCCGGGATAAGGCCCGTTATCTACGATGCAAAGATTTAAAAAAAATGTCACCCCTATCATTTGAAGCCAAGTCCTTCCTCATTACAATGATCGGAACTAAGGTGCAGATGGAAAGTATAAAATTGTGAACTAAAAATTTTCTTTCCTTTGGCCCCTTGTTTACTTTTTTAATAAGTGCCACGTACTAAAATATCCTTACGTCCATGTCTTTGGTATTAGTATTGGAATGAGGTAGGTGTGTACGTGTGTCCATGTCGTAATACAGGGGGCGCATACACGTTGAGAGGAATTGTAGAGCAAGAAAAATTTAATATAGAAAAGAAGGCGGAAAGTCTATGGTTGTTTCCTGGCTGATAATGGAATATCAGGCTGTTGCGAAACATTTTTTTGAATTTGCGCAGTTTAAATAAAATACATTCGCCCAAATTTACATGTAATCCTGTTTTATTAGTCTCCATTCGTAAGCACAAGTTGCAAAGAACCATCCCTCATTCTTTGATAAAATACGCTGGAGAGGTTATCTTAGGCCAGCTTAGTAGTCGGTCCGTGGAACTTTATTTCGAATTACTAAACGATCAAACAGATCTTAGTCACTGGTAAAGGGAAAATCTTGAACAACCCCGTTTTCTGGTTTTATTTAGGTAATACTCTAAAACATAAGATGTTCCCAATAAAGAACTACAATCCTCCTATCGACCGTCATGTGTTGTGATGGTAGTCTCCCCGTTTTGAAGCACAAACCAAAATGAAATATATTATTTATGCATCCGCAAAACTAATTATGACAATCTCTAAGCCATTTTGTGTTTCTAACATAATATAAACGGATGAACGCGAAGAATGATCTCATGGTCCTAATCTTGACGCTAGTAAAGACATTATTATTGTTATACTTTAGGAAAAATTAATCATCACACTCTTTCCCGCGAATATGATATATCCTCATACTTATCAATGCACTTCACTTCGCACATCGCGAATTCTGGGAGATCTTGATAAATTTTATATTTTTAATGGCGGCTTCGAAAAGGACACAAACAGAAATAGATGTAATATAGCGATGTTCCTCAGAAAAGCTTTGACTAATTTTTAGATTTCCTCATTTCTTCAGTGTTTGCCCACATATACTAAAACATAGGATCCTACCCAGATATTATTTGATCACAGATTGATTTGATCTTTCGGGCACCTGATACGGGATAACTTCATTGATGAAAAAATATTTTACCTTGGGTGCCATGTGGTTTGCGAATTAATTTGGTCCATTTACAATAAAATTATCCCTTTTTTCTGATCACGGTCAGCGGACACGGCCCGGACGTCGCCCCCTTCCCATGGAGGAGGCCGAGTCTATCCTGCGAAGTACTACGACATTCAAGACCCAAAAGAAATCACTCGGATTCAACCTCCCAGAAAGAGCGTCTTTTAGCTGCAAGCCATAAAAAAGGCGGACGAAGGAGAATGGAGAAAAAGAGATATCCGGTGCTACCTGTTTGGAAGACAAATAGAAGGGTTTCACTCAGAGATATAGGCTAATGATAACAGGAAATCCGCACGGAATTTGGAAGGAAAATAAGTCACCTTACATTTACATCTATCTTAGCACAATAAGTACAGCAGTTACCGTAATGCATGAAAAAGTCCCGGGCATGAGTGCTACTTCCGAAAATAATGAAAAGCTCTAAGAGGCAAAGCCTATTTCCGACGCACACCCAAATAACTACTTCAGAGTGAACAGAATTTTCTCACGGATTTCATGAAAAAAAAGAAGAAAACAGTGAAGTACTAACTACGGCACGTGTGGACCAGAGTTGAATACACTCAAAAAGAATTTGAGCTAAAGTAAAACTATTCTTTCATGTTACAGGCTGGTGAACTCTTCCCTTCAGGGCAAGGTAAGGCAATTCTGCAGAAAAACTTCAAAAATAACAAGCAGAGTACATATTTCGATGCACTAAGAGTGCTGCGCATTCACAAAACTCGGAACTGCGACACTTTTAGCCTTGTTCAGAGTGAAGTTCGCGGATCAGATTGGGTGGGGAAGGAGAGCGAGATCTAATTCTCGTCTTTATCCCTCACCCCTCGCTCGGGTCTCCGCTGACGCCACCCACTGGCGACGGCGGGAGATAACACGCCGTTCGTGATTTTTTCCTCGCGAAGTGCCGTCGATGGTCGATGACGTTAGCATTTTCTAAGCCGATCAAATTATCACGTGCACGTCGCGACTCACGAGGCAACAACAAGGGGCTGGGGGAGATTTTGTCGCCGTTAACTTGAAGTATTTTTTCCCCTCCCTCCTCTCTTCAGGCACGTGCGAAGGAAAGACAAGCACTCGAGTCTTTTTGGCGAGGGATAAATATCAGTCAGTTCATCTCCAAATTCGAGCCAATCTGGAAATGGCAAGAAATTAATCTACTCAAATTAACGTGAAAATAGATTCTTTGCCTTGGTAAATTATCACGTGCCATCTTTATGAAACACGAATGGACCACCTAATGTCATTAATTCACCTGGTGAGGCTACTAGTCACAATGTCCCTGCTATTCTAGTGAAGACAATTGACAATGCATGCGTTGTAAATGCATAGTCAGTGCTGCTGCACGCAAAAAAACAATGAAGCTACGGTAAAGTCAATGCAAACAATATGCGGCTATTTATTATGCTGCGCATAAGTTCTGCAGTTGAGAAAAAATGAGATACTATAATAGATGATGAGGAACCACAGTAAGTTCAAATGATTAAAAAAAAGGCCGACCAGTTTCCTAAAAATTAGGGACAAGGAGGAAAGTTCACTGTCTAACCGCAATTGCTCATCAGACCAAAAATAATTCACATTTCTTCCTTCAAACCCCGCATTCCTACGAGACGTTTGGTAACGTAAGTAACATTTAAAATGCTATGCCAACGAAAGATTTGAGAGGTCAATAATAAAATTATGCAGAATGTTTTCAAGCGGAATACCAATGAAGAACCGTTAAAACACCTTTATATATATATAAATTATATTTGGATAGTAGTGTCGCTTCTATAATATATGATAAGGGTTTCAATATTTTTCCAAACTTAAAAAAACAAGAGAGTTCACTTCGAAGTAGGGTTCTCAACCTATGAGTAAGAGTATACATGCTACCGATCACGTCGATCCGCTCTACTAAAAAAACATTCCAAAAATAAATGCAAGTCTCAACGACAATTAACTAACTATACGTAACGTGATACGAGTTTCCTTAGGATTGATAAAAGCTAAGCTGAGGAGTACATCAAAACAAAAATGTACGAATGTAACAAACATTTTTCAATCACAATCCTGTGTAATATGCTCTTCATAATTGCCGGGACAGATGATTATATTTCTGTATAGTCAAGGTATGAAGATTTGTGAATTGACATGTTCTTTCAAAAAATAGACGAAGCGTCTAAGACGCTGAGAAGATTTACATTCTAACATTCCTACTCGCTATTTCTCTCATAACATTGGTATATGTGCTCATTGAAGCAATGAATTGAGAGCAAACAAAGACTTTTCCTGAAATCTAATTCTCGCAAAAACATCTTTCTTAACACGGCTGTTCGCTTGGCATATTCTTAAATTAACTTTGCCAACATCCCACAAATAAGATTCTTGGTTTTACAGTCTAGTTACGAGTTCAGGCTAGATGAGCTTATCGTAACGGTGAAGCCAGCAGTGGAGGCCTCAATTTGGCGGAATTCCAAATGTACGATAAAAGTAAGATATCGATTCAGTTAAAACTCATCACGAAAATGTTATATCATTAAAAAACTCATTTTGACGTAAGCAGACGCATTCTAATGGAAGACTATCGGAGACCACATCCCACCAATCCTGCACAACTTCTGAAACGTTCGTTTCATTTAGTGGGCATGGGTTTCGAGTGTTGCTTCTTCCCCCACAATGTTATCGCAATCCTACGCCTTGGAATCCGCGGTTAAAATCCGGTATCTATGCACCTTTGGGACTTGAAGGCAAACACACCCTCCTCGTCCGCCCACTTGCATTCTCATCTTATCCCGCATCAAGCCCTCCCGGTCAAAACTTTCTCGACTACCATTCCTTCCTCCTTTTCCCAACCCAACATTCCAGCCCGGTCCCGAGTCTAGCGACCCAATTTATATAATCGATGCACTACACCTACGCCCAAGAAATATGTATTCCACCGAAATACACTGGCTAGATATTCGTGGAAGTATTATTGATGAAACGTGAATCTAATTTTTTTAAATGTACTCCTGTTAATAATCAACTCCAAACGTTTTATCGTACATTATGAAAATTTTTATTATTAATTTAAGACTTCTGCATATACTTCTCTCCGCAGCGCTCTGACGACGACCTCCTACTGACTCGATCGAATCTTAGTGACAGCATCCGCGAAAACATGTCAAATGTAGTAGAACAATGTGTGTGAGAAAAGCCCTGTACTCCTATAAAAGCAACATTTTCCGCTAGAATGAGTAAGGCATAACGAGTAACACATAGCGAAAGATCAGAGTAAAAAATGTTCAATCAAATATCGAATACATCGTAGCGACTGACTGGAGAAATGTCCAGACCAAAGTTTAAACTATTTCTCAGTTATATTAACTTCCGACCTTCCCATTTGTCAACTTGTATCACTGAAGGCGGAGGAGAAAAAAATCAAGAGAAAATATTTCCCAAAGAGTACTCGATTGATTGAAAGATAAATGTAAGTCATGGTTACCTTAATATTCATCTGTATGGAAAATCACAGTCAACTCGGTTCATATTCATTTCCGTGCAATTGGTTGGGTTCATACTTAAAAATAAGAAATAAATCCTATCATTCACCCATAACTCTGATCTCAGGAAGTCAATAAACCTGGCGTTTACCCAGAGGACTCAATAAACCTCATGATTCATGAAATTGTCGATAGATATATAAATGGTACAGTTTTCTGAGAACTATTTATTTTGAGCTCAAATGTTTCTTTAAAAAAAACTACCGAGAAAAGTACGTTGAGTCAACCTCGAAAAGAATTAAAAGCAGTAGTATGCAGCACATGACACAACAAAAAATTTAAGTTATTCGCAATTTCAGTGATTCCATTAAAAACATGCACGTTAATCTGACAGCAAATACGGTTATAATTTAGAATCGACTGCGGATGTTTTAGATCCTAGCGGTTAGCATTGGGTGAGAAGTACTTCATAACTCACAGATACTATGTCATGTGGATATTCACTCGAGCTACCGTGGGAGGAACTACAAATTACCAAGAAATGCAGAACAATGCTAGTCTCCTACGTCTTTCGAAAGTCCCTCCGCCGAGATATCCTAACAAGACTTGGTCCGAATGGCCCTGACGGGAGAGCATTTGACGATATTTCGAGACAGAATGAAAATAATTCTCCTTCCGGGGTTCAAGTGGCTGAGAACCTTGTCCTCCTCCCCTGTTGATGCCCTTGTCCGTTTTCTTTGGCGTCTTCTCCGTCGACGATGGCTACGCCCGAATCTCTCCGCGCGCTACTTCAGGTACCTGACTAGTCAGTCAGCACAGTCACTAGCACCTGATGCAGCACGTGCGAGCGATCGGGATTCATTTATCCACGAGGCGGCGTCCTCCTAATCTCCCGTGCTGGAGGAGTAACCTGAGAAGGAGAAACACAGTGATACGAGAAAAAGACTGGAGGTGAAAGGAGGGAAGTCAAGGGTTTCGTGCTCGGAAAGGTGAGGGGGAAGATATCGTCAAGTGAGGGACATTGAAGGACACCATGGGAAAAAATTACCATTGCAAACGCCACTATTTTCCCGGTTTATCCGAGAGAGACATCAAAATTTTCCGTTTCGTAAAATGCAAAAGTACTGAGAAAAATAGTCCATTAGGAACTATGGACCTAAGAAAGATCCCATTTTCTTTTCCCCTAAAGAGCTGCTTGTAACAACTGGGGAGACAATCCATCATTCACCGAATGAATTACGTGGATTCCCAATGGGAAAGACACGGAATGCAAAGTCCTTGCACAAAATTTTACTCTAAAATACAAGATTGTTTTCCTGGCACAAGAATGACATAGAAAGAGAGGAGTGAAAATTGCTAGAATGAACTTATGCGTTGCATTTTTTTTAATAGTATATAATGGGCAATATTTTGCTGTTCTCTCCGTTGCCCAGTTTCCAAAACATAGGCGGCGAAATATTGAAACCATGAACACTTACACTAATGGGGACGGACAGATTCTTATTACGCCTTTTAAGTTTTCTCACCGCATCGCCTCGACGCTGAATCTCTCTTGCCGTGCCGATCTTTGGCCAAAAGACGAGTTTTACACTCTAGCATTACTCACGTATGCCTGAGACACATCTCGAGGATACGCGGGAAAACAATTACGGATTGCATGCCTGACTTCAATAAAATATGCGAAAAAAATAATATGATAAAGGCGTCGTCTGCGACGTGCCGCAATTGCGTTATTGCCACCTTTCCCTTTCTCTATTATTTTCAATTCTTTCTGCCCCTCACGACATTTACATTACGGATTACCATAAAGATTATTATTCAGATAATTTTCATACCCTTGATACTATTTTATTTCATGGCCCTCACCAACTTCTGGAGAACCTCTATTTTTATTATTATTTCGTCGATTTACGGACTTGGAAAACTAATTTTCCCTAGATGTGAAGTAATGGTGCTACTGATCCCATTTTTATTCATTTATCTCCGGATTGTCAGACTTTTTTCTCCCCAACTACTTTTACCATCTCTACTAATTTGGCTGAAATCGAGTGGATTTTGCCTTCCTTTGTGAAGACAAATAAACAACAATCATCAGATATTATGTTTTCATATGGTCTAGCCATGCCAATGAGCTCTATTAAATTAGGTTTTTGGATTGTGAAAAATAACCTCTCCGAATAATGTTGGAAACTGTCTCTGATTTAATTTTTCACGTGAACCTTTGCCTAATATGTTCTGTGATGGCAATCTAAATGTAAGTTAGATCATTCTTAGTCTAATTCATCGTCATCTTGTAACTCACTTTTAGAAACTTAAAAAGTCTTACTTAGAGAGGTCTCCTTCCGTTACGACTCGGTACGAGTTTTGTTTAGCCACGACCTCGAGAATATAAAAGGTTCATCCTGTGAACCACTCTCGTTGAACTAGGTAGTTGTTCGAATCTGATGACATAATAGTCACATCCCGAGTGGGAGGAAATTTAATTCTCGTTTTACAAGCGCAGATTAAAGAAAAATGATTTGCATTGAAAATGATCAGTACCATCTACCGAAGTCTTGCTTATAAATGAGATTTCGTGTCAGATTGGACGGGCCATTATGCCTAAGAGCTCGTTCATAGAAAATTAAGTTAGGAGAGGAAGTCCCTAAATATTGGAATCCCATGATTCCATCTGTTAGCCAAGAGCTTCTTACACGGGGAAAAGTATCATAAGAATTCTAAGATTTGCTAATGCTTTCATTCCTCTCTCTTGCCAGGACTAATTATTTGCTTTAAATCAATCTCTTTCGTCACTGACCAGAACCGTATTTATTTCAAAGATTATAACGCCCGCCGATTTGAAATGCGACCAACGTTAGTGAAGGAATTAAAAATCCAGCTCAGAAAACAGATATTAAAATTATTTAACTGAAATGACTCCCTGAGAAATGGCTAACAAGCGGAATTGGTCGTGACTAGCATATAAGTACGACCCAGGGATTCGAAATGTGTTTCAAATTGTTGAATAATTCACAGCACTTAAACGAGGCAAGGAAATGTCACGAGCTATAATTGAAAAAGACAAAAAAATGTCATCCCATCCAAGGACCTCGCTAACTAAAAATTTGCCCTAGGTTTAGTGATACGTTTGACATCAATATATCATATCTCAATGAAGACAAAAAAGTGCCTATTGTAAAACGGCTTGGTTTGCATAAGCATGGAAAAAAGGACTTCATAAGAAATTAGGCTGTGAGCAAGTACGAATTTCAATTGAGACATCGATAGCATTAATTTTAGCCTAGCTAGCTCTCCATTACGCTCCATTCTTTTATCCGGAATAAATCCCATATGACACTTATGCTTTTCCCATGATGATCACAACTATTTGAATTTGAAACGAACTGTAAAGAAGGCGTTTTAACTAGCGTGGGTACGGGGACTTGATGTAATCAAACTCGTAGAATCAGGTAAAAAAACCAACAACTTACCTGGGTCGGAACCGGGCAGATTAGTTTATCCAATTCGAGAGTGATTAACAACGATCGAAAAACGCCGTGAAATTCCATACAATCCATTTCAAAACTGGCTCTGTCATCACTCACACGTACCAAGTATGCACACCAGCGACAAACACTCCTATATCTCTCTGCAACACTCTGCAATCTCTGTTGCGATGCGTTTAAAAAATAACCCGTCGAATGTCCACGAAATCATCAACACCGAAGTAGCGGCATCCCGAGTACTCTTTGCTCATCTTAAAACGAGTCCAGTTATTGGAAGCCTCCAAGGCGGAGAGTCCAGGGAGGTAGACCGCGGGATGGATTTGCGTCGGTCTAATCACTTCACTCCGGCCAAATGCTCCAGCATGATCCGCTGGGTGGTGTGTGCAGAAGCTATGGACGAGGTACTGCAGTGGTGTTCACTGGCGAAGTCACTCGGGGGATGGATGGCAAGGGACTGCGACGTTCCCAGCTTCGACTGCCCCCTTCCTCCCTACCACCCCCCACTCCCCGCAGCTATTCACTGCTCCCGCGCCGTCGAGCAGAGATCCCTGCGGCAAGTCTCGGGAGAATGTCTCTTCCTTCGGGGAAGGCCGGCTAAGGCGGTTGGCCTAGGGAGAGGGGGAGGGATGCGAGTGGGTGGGTGGGTGGAGAGTGGAGGCGCGCACACACACTTCCCGTGGATTTTGAAGAGTGGGGGTGGGTGGGTGGGAGAGGAGGAGGAGGAAGGAGACTTCCCAACCAAACAACACGGATGCCTCCGCTGCTGGATAAGGTTCAAGACAAAGTGATCTAAATAGCTGAGGGCGCGAGAGTGCTTTCAACTCGGGAGTCGTGTGTCGTCCATCGTCACCATTTCCCGCAGACGGGCGCCCTCGCCCGCCTGCCTGCTTCCCTCATGCCTTTCGGGTTTTTTTTTAAGTGGCGGAGGAAGGGGGAAGGGCAGCAAATCCTCTTCCTTCTTTTGAGGACTTTTTTTCGGGGCAGGAACAGGAGGGAGAGCCCTTTCCGCTTTCCTCCTACCCGGCCCAAAAGTCACTCAATTCTTGTCTCGGGAGATTACTTCACGGAAAGAATTTCAATGGCTCCGCTGAGAGAATGGTCCCGGACACCTGTGGGAGAGAAAGAGAGGCAACATCAAAATATGATGGATGTCAAAAACCAGGAAAGGACTCGAATACAATTTTACTTGGGGCGGAGATTAGCAGTGTTTGCAGGTGTGTCACGATCGATTATTAGTTCTATTTGAAAAACTCGGCAGTAAATCATGCTTAAGTTAAGATTTATTTCACCCCGGGTGGTTCGGTGCGTTCAAAATTTTTGTTGAATTAAATATGATTATTTTAACCGCCATACCAGTTAACTTAATTTAATACAGCTGTTGGGGTCATGGAAACAAAAAGCACAGGTCTTGTTGGAGAACCCCTATTTGGAATGCATGCGCTCTCTGGGATATAGAAACTCGCCAAATACAACGATTGCAGTACTTTTGTTTCCGTTTTGTCTGTGGCAATAATAGTTAGTTACAATATTTATCTCAACACTGAGTCACGGAAGGAAATTATTTAAATTTTAGATAGCCTGGAATAGAAGATAACTCCGATTTTTGAATCTCTCTCCAATAATTTTTCATCTCTTCCTCTGAAAATAACCACCATTTTTCTATCAGTTAAAAAAACTTAGGAGATTAATGAACACTTCCAAAAAGCAATTATTTATATGATAGGAGGAACATTCTTTTCGTTCATTTGAATGGTTAATCAGTTTTTAAATAAAAGTTACAGGCAGAGATAAGCATTTTGAATGTTTTTAAATTAAACGGCTAAAGCATATTGTACGGTAGTACTGATCGAAGTGTCTCATTCATCACTCCTAACCATTTTCGTGCAAAAACTTCCAAACATACTATTTTATTATTTGGTAAGCCACCTTGATCTTTACGGCAAGATAATAGTTTCGTCTGCGACCCCGCTGAATGTCAAGTATTGACGGATATAGTGTACTACACGGTGCCATCTGTTTGCGTTAGCTATGCAAGTCACTCCTGTACTGATCGAGTGGGTTTCTTTTGAAAAATTATTCCTGAGACCTCCCCTGCTTGATGGATCACGAAAAAAATCACACATTTCTGTTGCGAAAATACACAAACCTAATGCGCTGCAAATTCTAGCCAGCACAATATAGGTTAGGAAAGCTAGGAAACTACACGTTACTATTATTTCTGAATTTCATCAAAATACGGGTGACGTATTAGCTATTTTCTTAATACTCGGAGGTTTTGGAAATTCGGGAGCCACCCCGGTTAACATTAATATCAAGAAATTTATATCCCCAATCACTTCACTATTCACTCCCTTGTTTCCTTGCCTTTATTTTAAAAATACCTTATCCACTTCTCGGCAAGACCTCTTCTGCAATTTTTTATTTCTTGCGGAAGAAGCATAGAACAGCCGTTACATACGCCCTCCCTATTCTTCATTTAATTAATGCTAATGAAAATATATGCTCCCCATCTTAAGCCACCCTTCCATTTCAAAGCGTGAAATGGAAGAAATCACATTTTTTTCGGGTTGATTTAATGTTGGATAAGTCTATAAAATTATGCGACCATTTGATTTCTTTATCAGTGTACACAAAAAAAGAGGAAAACTTAAACAGTACGTGACCACAATTTATACAAGGAGTAAAACTTTTTACGTCACTTTACCATTAGCAAATTAGCATCATAATCTCGGTATAGGACAAAAACAAGTGCCTTTACGACCAATACCAATTTTTTTTCAACTTTGACATTGCAGGAAATTGCAGAAAGTACGGTCATTCCCCCCGAAATCCCCTCCAGCGCAAATTTCCGCACGTTTCCCCGACCCTTACACGCTCCGCAATGCGATGAAAAAGTCCCAACGCGGAAGGGGGAAGGAGTAAGTCCGGAATGCAATAGTCGCATATGCGGGGAATAAGTGCACACGTGAATTGGATGCAGGTGAGGGGGGAGGGGGGAAGAGAGAGAGAGAGAGAGATAGAGAGGATGGGGTGGTGGTACGGATGTGCGTGTATGTGTGGCGGGGGGAGGGGGGCAAAAGGTAAAAGACGCAGGCGGGCACCGCTTAAGTTCGCTGGAAATGGTGGTCGTTCGTCTGGTTGTCCTGGGAGTGGTGTGGACAAACACGGGCTGCGACGGGGAGGGAGGGAGCGGCCGGAGACACACGCAATCACGCGCCCTTGAACGTGACCAAATACGAGAGCGAGGGAGGGGAGCGGACTGTGAACCACGGCTCCCTCGAGTGGAGCGGTGAATCCAAAGAAAGGCAAACTCGGCAGCTGCCGCCGAGGCTCCGCGTGCACTCCCGCGGTGACGTCCCGCCGACCTTAATACGGAGTCAATGAATGTGGAAAACACGTTGCTCTGGCAAGTGAGGCCTCGGGAAGGAGGAATAATTAAACTGACGGAACCGAGAGGGGGACGGAAAGAAGACGAGAGATTTTTGCACGTCGGACTATCCCAGAAGGTGATCGAGTGTAGATGGGCATACTACGTCAGCATACCGCGCTCGGAAAGAATGCGCTTCTATGGACGGCGTTGCGACGGAGGAGAATTCCTGGTGGAGGACGACGGAGAATTCCTGAACACCTGTGTTTTTACTTTACAAAAAAATTAGGAAGCCATACACGTGACAATTTCTACACTAATTTTGTGCTCTGATTCAGTTATTGTGTGAGCGAGGCTCACATGAAGTAGGATGACAAAAACGCTTGGTGGCCGCATTTGGGCTAAAGAACAGCAGGCATCAAAATATCATGCATTTTATTCTAAATCTAGACATGTCTAATAAATACGCGACATATTTTGATGAATCTTTTCGTCGACCTACGTGTACCCTCTTTAAACAATAACTGTCAGATAACAAAAAAATATACTCGCGGGTTCAAATCCTGCAAGGCTATCCGTTGCGTGAAACTTCTAAATAAATGGTCTTCCCCAAAGACTACCACTACGTTTATCATGCTAGAATTCTACAGCAAAATACTTCTTAAATCTTAGTGGTCAAAAATGGATATGCGCGATTACCTGTGCTATATTAATTTATTCAGCCTTAATCCAATCGATAAATGAAAAAACGGTAAACCTGCGAAGGGATTCAATTCCAGTTTCAAAATTTATTTCTTCGTTCAAGTGTATTTTGAAATTTAATGTCGAGATCACGTGGGAAGCCTCTAAAAGCAACATTTAACACATCCACTCAATTAGAAATTAATGAATCCAATAATTGGACCAAGACTTGTGGGGAAAACTGTTTTCTCTAAAGTTCTCAATTTCTTACGGTCGAAAAGATGCTGCTTATACCTTTGGGAAATGTGAGTAGCCGAACGGAATGAATAATATCCATTCGACATAAGTGAGTCGGAGAAATATTTGAAGGGGTAGACGGCAGATATTCGGACAATGAAGTCTTCATGTTCAAGAATTGAAAATTACGTAAAAAAACAGAAGGCATTATGAAAACTTGGTGATAAACTTTGTACTTTTCCACCAGAAATGTTTTAACTGCCACCGGTTTCACCTTGTTAAGGCATCGTCTGGCCAGATCATGTCTTTTCAAGGTGAAACCGATCTCAGTTCATAAATTTCTTGTGGATAAGTACGAAGTTTATCTTATTAATGAATACCTGACATTTCCACAAAGTCACACCTGAAATTACTAAATTTATTCCCTTTAATGCATTTAAGTAGATGGTAATTAATGGTTAAACAATAAATTAAACAATAATAAAAACCACTGAATTCCAACGAAATCATGCTAATTAATGGGTACTACATTCTAAAACCTGAAAACACTCTCGTTAAGATTCGCCTTCGAGATTTAAAAATAACGCAAAATAAAAGCTTAAAGCTATTACCTCTATGGATCCTTCAAAGTGTCTGAATTCTATGCCTCTACAAGATTAAAATGTAAAAGGAAAATTAAAGAATATTAATTGCTCCACAAGGAAGAGGTTATCGACCAGAAAACAAATAAAAAAACTCCCGATTCTAGAGCAGTGCACACGATCCTCCATTTGGGGGTCGTCACGGAGATACGAGGGCGTTTTGCAACGGAAGCGTTTGTATTATATTATCACGTCGCATCCTCTCGTTTGGCTCTGCCGCCGGGTTGTTGCTGCCCTCTCCCGACAGGCAGTCCCACAAGAGGGCCGCGGGGTGAATTTCGTGGAAGAGTGGGGAGGGAAAGTAAAGGGAGGGGCGGAGGAGGTGGAGAAGTATAAACCGCCCCCGCGAACGCCGGCAAACCACTCCGTCCCGTCCTTCACGGACGAAAATTACGCCAATCGTCGATAAAGCTCGGCAGAGAGAGAGAGGAAGGAACGGGCGGGGCCCAAAGCCGCAGCGCTGTACTTGGGATGACGCTTAACAATCCAACCCCCTGCATAGCACTAAGCTAGAGTGTCCTCCCTCCTTTCTCCATGTCGACGCGTGTGTGCGTGCACAAGAAGGGACCGAATCACGCGGCAATAATATCGCAGCATGGAACACAATACAACAATCGAAAAAAAAAAACCAAATGATATTATTTCTATGATGCATATTTAAGTAATTAGGTTGTGAAATCTAAAGATGCTACTTCTTACACTCTCCAATCAACGACCAAATTCATTTTCATTAAAATTTCATGACTCCGCATTAAAGAAACAGAAGTCCTCCGGACGCGCTTCGCATGAAAAGAAAATGGGCGTTGAAAACAAGGGTGAACTCCGGCTACGTTCGGTGGCTCCAAAAGTTTAATCCTTGAAATGCCAGACTCCTATCTACACTAAATGCACAGCACATTATTATTAGTACACTGGTTGTCATTTCCGATAATTCCTTGTATGTGTTTCAATCGTGAACATTTCTGTCATATACTTACTTTATCAAATCGTGGCATTTCGACTGCCAATTTTCTGAGTTTGATTATGTATTCATGAACCCTGATCACAAATCCTTGATTGCCGCTGCGATCGATGGCCCGAACTTCCTGTTTCCGTGGGGGAGAGAGTTTTCCCAGAACTCTTGCGAGTTTGTGTGAATCTGGCTTTCGAGGATATTGACGTTACAGTGTCAGACTCGCTTTGAATTTGGAGAATAATTAAATTCGCGCAGTTTGAGTGGGGAAATATTTAGGGAAATTTTAATAGGCGGAAGACTTTTTGATTATTCCGACCACCCGAGCATATCAACGGTGGGAAAGTTGCTTCAGACGCGGTTTAAAAAAAAGCCACTTGTGCATACACCAAGAATGTGGGATTGAGGCAATACAAGTAGGGAGCTCAATGCGTTCACATATCGCAGCGGTAAGCCAAACATGGAGTACATGTTTGTAATGAAGGCACACGGGTCGACAGTGACCTAAGATTAAAAACACTTACGGTTGGTGTAAAAGGCGTGGTGTACAAATGCCGTAACATTTAATGGTTAGTCGAGACATTACTCTTCTACAAAAGAACTGCAAGGACATAATAGAAGAAACTATAAGTTTAGTTTCATGTAGGCAAGTAAGAACTTCGCCGTCTTCGTACTACTATTTTCACTAATATAAATACTGGAAAATAAGTGTCAATTTTCAAATAGTTGTTGATACCAAAGCTTTTTCCCGGTTTTTGTGAGGACGCACGGAGAACACATCACTCGTTAAGTGAGAATCTGTGACTGATGAGACTCATATTGTTTTTTAATGTGGATGAAATCTATAAAACTGAGTCGTCATGGGTAAGATCCAAATAGCGTTGGTGTCCTCACACAGGGGTCATGGGGGACCGACAGTAGATTCTCAATAGAGCCGTTCGGGACCACAAAATGGACACGTGGAGGGGTTCATAACACACTCGCCACGCTATCACCGACACAGAGCCTTCCCTCCATCATAAAAACCACCCTCTCGAAAGCCTCTCGAAAAACCACGCGGAAAATAACCCACGCACACACGCATGGGAAGTAAAGGCAGGAGGCACGCGTCTTGCACACTCACCCCGCCCCCCTCATCGATCCCCCCTCTTCTTCCACCCCCCCCAACCCTGCGGGGCCGGGAGGCGAGGGATTAAGAGGGGAGGGGGAAGGTGAGGGCAGAGTTAGTTGGTAAAGTAAGGAGGGGAATGAATCGGTTCATTCGGGTGTGAACTAATTCACACAAGCGGGAATGGGAGCCATTCGTAATAGCCGCTCGCATCTTGAATCGAGGAGGATACGTGAGAGGAAATGATTCCCAATCGAAAACTTTTCAATGCCTACTGATTCGGAATAATAATGACAAATCTGGAGTTCAAATAAAAAGCACATTAGTTTTTGAGTGGTGAACGAGATCAGTAACACAGGTTGGGGTGTCATTTGCGCAGCGCTTGAGATGAGCGATTTGAATGTTTACGATCAATCCATTGGACACAATAGGTTCAATTTTAACGAATGCATAAATATATGAGTTTAGCGTAATTGTATTGAACAGCAAAAATACATTTTAAATATAATTTCGAAACAAAACATTGACGGACCAATACTTCCATTTACAAGATTTAAAAAATAAATACGTCTGCTACGCATAACTTCTACTCCTCCGTTAGCATATCTGCGTTGCAGTGATTGGTGTGTAGGAAGTAGCGCTCGAATAGTCGAAGTATTTCGACAATATGGGTAAGGTGCTAGCGTTTAGGGGTTGAAGTACCTCCTTTATTTTGTATGCCAGCGGGAGATTTGTATGTATGTATTACAAATGTCTAATACCAAGTCAGTAAGCCTGTAAGTCAGCCGTCTTCTTTGCAATCTCCCAGGTCCCTCATTTCCATTCTTTTCTCCGTCATCATTTTCATTGGCTTCCCCTCGTTTGGAACTTAACAGTGCACCGTCAGAACACAGGGTTGTTTGCACAAAATCTGGATGAAAGACCTGACGAACAGAAAAGTATTGAATTTGTAAAAATATGACCGTTGGGCGCCGGTTTCCGATCCAAAGGTCGAGTCGTTCACCGCGCGGGACTCGTTCGAAGGCGGGCCATGAGCTGCTCAGGGAAGAGGGAG
>LYUA01000371.1:239312-249438 GCA_002093875.1 Calopteryx splendens
GGGTGGGGGAGGGAGGACAGTTCCAGGAACGCGACGAGGAAAGAGTCACCAGTTTTTAACGCGAAATCATTGCGTGGAGTGGGGTGAGTTGGGGAGGGGTTGTCGGGAAGGAGGTGGGTGGGGATTGTACATCGTGGACGATAAGCGTCGCACTGTGTCCACGTTGAGTCACCTCCACCCACGCTCTCGCTTGGTACGAGCGAACGAATGAACGCGGGGTTCAATCGGGGACGAAAGGAAAAGACGTATGTGACCATGTACCACACACGCACACAAAGGGCGCACTCAGATAAAACGCCCGACCATGTATAAGGGCGGCGCAAAAGGGCCCTTTGACAGATCTCGTCGTCATTGCTTCTTATCAAAAAGGGTCGCTCGACGAAGAACGCCGGAGTCGCCGACCTCTTTTTTTTATATTTATTGAGCAGGCTCCCTTCTCGGAAGCTGAATGGGAGGTATAACGAAAAAAGATATGAAAGAGAGTCTTGACGTTTTACGCCACAGTTAATCCTTCAGCCAAAGGAAACCCTTGGCGTTATTATAGCGAAGTTATAGCGTTTCACGAAAAACAGAATGAAAACGTTCACAGAGGTGGAATAGGGAAGGGACAAATACGACTAATAAATAAGATTTTACTGCTGGATACCTCTGCTGTTTCTGCCAAGATTGCTAATATGGTGACATCTAACGCTATGACAGCAAAACTGGCTACTGAAAATGTTAATTTTTGCGTGTTCGTATCAGATTTCTGGCCTGCCCTTGGAAGGGCGGAAATCTGGCAGAAAATCCGAAGGCAGTTTTGTTAGCTTTTGGGTATATTTACTACAGTCAGTATATCGGCAGGAAACACTAACGGTCCGTAATAACGTCCATAGTTAAAACGCTGCCTGTATTACGATTCCCTTTGCAGTCAGTTATATAAGGAAGAGTGATTGATAAGAAGCACAAAGGAAGACAAAAAATGGAATGCGACGAGGAGATAAATGATGAGAATGTGCAGGTATAGAGTTGTGAAGAAATGACAAGACTGGGAGAAGTGAAGAGAAGAGTGGAAAGCTGCAGCAAAACAATCTTCGGAGTGAAGGCCACTGATGATGAACATGACTAAAATATAGAATGGCTTTCATGACATTTCCTTCTGAATTTGTCCAGTCATCGGACTACCAGTCAGTTACTCGTCAAGAGCGAGCGTGGCTCATGCGCGCTCCCCGCCGACATCTCTTCGTCCGCCTATCGGAAGCAGGCGTCAGCTATCTCCTCCCTCTCGACACCTCCTTCCCCTTCCAGTCATACACATCAACAGGAGAGGGATCCAATCACATTGATACCCAAGGATGACCTTTGGGCCCTTGTGAGGATAACTCAGCACGTGATCTCACAGTGCTCTCGGCGCGGAATAAACAAGTTCGGAAAGAGACTCGGCATTGCCCCGATAACGAATGGAAACCTGATTAACGAACCCGCATCATCAGCTAAAGTAGCATTCGTTTTCCCGTGAGGTCTTCCGCTACAGACACAGCCCTACTACCAGCAGTAATCAACCAGAGGAAGCTCCATGCGGATAAATTCGCGGATAAGTTAATCTTCAATCAGGTCTGTTTGATAGGGTAGAGTTGAGAAGAGGATTCTTATGGTGCTACCAGCCTTGAAATTCACAAACCTCCTGTTTTCCTTTTCCGAATCAATTTACAGTTTCCCATAGAATTGGATTTGAACCTGGGAACCTTCGTTTATTAACCGAACGCAGAGCACCTCAGGTAAATCCACGGATAAATGCAATACAAATACCGAAAGCAATTAAATTAAAAATTATCAACTTTAATTTTAAGACATTTAAATTTTTTCTTCTAATCTTCGTAATCTCACTCCAAATGAGCTACAAGAGGCGATTAAATCCATCATATAGTGAAGACGTACAGATATGATTAAATGGTTAGTACACATTAATCCCATACAATATTCAAACACACGATCGTAAGAGAAGGCCACGCTTAATTTCATGGCCGGAGTGTACCGCAAACATATTCATCACTGACATCTTCGCTGCGAGAAAATCAAATTTTTTCAGTCATTCCGGATGGCGAAAAATAAATAGTATGAGGACGACTGGATTATGGGTTAAGGATGACGTAGGATTTGCGGGAATAAAGCGCGATAAGAGATGCCGACAAAAATAAACGAGGAGGATATACATATAATATATGCTATACCTGTGCAGGGTGCAAGTTTCTGATTCATTTGCCGGAAAAATCTCTGAAGGCCGCTCGCCGGAAGAAATAGCCTCTCTCTAAAGACAGCCCCGCCTAAAATGCTTATCTTTTCATCGATTAGTTGCTGACCTTGAAGGGTATCTTCTGTAGCTTCCGTTTCCGTTTTGAACTCCCATGGATGTCGCTAAAAGCAAGGCAGTCTAGGGAAATTATTACTGTTCCTAATGCTACTGGAAGACTCACTCTCCTGATTATGCCTATGAAATTAATGTCATTCAAGACGAAGTAGGCAGAGAGTTAATCGAAATAGTTCCCAGTTAAAACAAAGCAATATGCAACACTTAAATGCGGAAAAGAAGTACCACCACGGTAATGAACCCGTTGGTTGGTATGACAGATAACAAGATAGGAAGGATCGTTTCAAGTTCTGCAGAGTGATTTCATTAGTGCAGTATTTTTACCGGCATCCTAGAAATTTGAGTCGTCAGGTTTCAATAATCTAGCAGCGAACGTATTGAAGTTGGCTCTCAGCTCGGCCTTGTAGCATGTTCGAATTTTGAAAATCTTGGCCTTGCATAGCACCCGGACCTTCATTACAGCTTCGCAAATGCCGAAAGAAGCCGGAACGAGCAAGCGAGTTTCGGAGGAAAGGTAATGCTGGGGTAATTCTGCCTTTGGAACCCACTTCAGCAAGGTTAAATGGTCAATAGTGGACGAAAAGAGAAGAGTGAAGGAGGGTGATTTGTTTTTTTATTCTTATTTCATATGCTTACACCAATTTTTCCAGAGCATTACGTACCCGAAGGTGATACATTATTAGCTACGTCCATCGCGCAGGCTAATGCCAAAAGTTACATTCAGATTTCCACGAAGAAAGCTTTCTTTACCTGACGTTCGGAATGAGAGACTTGACGGACACACAATTAATATTAAGACGAAGTTGCCGTCCATCATAGATTTTTTAAAAATGGCTTTAAAATGGCTACCTGGCGGTTTCTGTGCTGCCGATATCAGAGCTTCCGTTGATCTGACAATTAGAAATCATCTCACCTAATTTAGTTTATAGTTCCACAAGGCACTAGGACCAAATTTATTGCATATTAAAGTGAAATATACTGCCCATAAATTAGACTTTTACCTCTTAATGGAAAGCATGGAAGGGTCGGGTCTGTCATTGTATCATCAATGCAAAAGTTAATATAGCTGTACGTAAAAGTACGGGATAATAATAGGATTAATTGAAAGCAAATATACATTCACTGGCCTAGGAGAACCAACTACATACTGTCTGCCGGGGTCCGCAGGGCTCAAACTGCACACGCACAGGAGTCATTGCTGTGCTAAGAAGAAACTGAATTTCAGCTTTCAGTCCTTAGAAAAACCCTACACGCATTGCTCTACCTAATTACTATGCAGTACGAGTATTCAAATCCCAGCCTCCGTCGGAGGTACCTCAATGCTGTTACCCATCCTGTCTGTCTTCACTGTACGTTGAGGTTCAAAATATGAGTAAATGGTTGTCTATATAACATCAGTATGGGGAGGCGACCCTCTCGTTGCTGCCGAGAGCAAAACTCAACGATATACTCACAGCGAACAGAAGAATGGAAACACATAGGCGGGCATTGGACCAGGCGAGGAGGAGAAAGGGACGGGGAGAAATGGACAACCCAACTGATGGTCTCCGGCTGAGTAATAACAACGTTGCTCATTCCCGCGGAGGGATAATTAATTACAAGTACACAAACTAACATGGGAAATGGGGATGTGGGTGGCACGCTTTGGGGCGTTAAAATGAGTTCTAGATAATTGGGAATTTGCTGGTAGAATACAGAAATGAGTGAATTACGCCCCCTTCGTTGATGTCAGACGACGAATGGGAGAAGAGGGTTCTGCTTTGGCTGCTCTTGTCATTTCCCAGAGAGGGTGCACTTCCTGCTTACGCACCTCGTCGCTTACTCGAGTAAAATACCCAAGGGAAGATTTACATCGTGACGCACCCGTTAAGAACGCGGCTTCACGCGAAATTAATCTACGAACACGATATCTTACTCTTTCAAAAAGCACTTTTCGCTTGTTCAGAAGCCATGTTTCTTCCTTTCAGTCACTCGCCACTACCGCGAGCGTTTATTATATTAATGCTATTCATTTGCCAAATGTAGTTCCTAGAGTAATGGTAATCTAAATATATTCGTCGAGGAAAAACGGATTTAGTAGATGTGTTCCGGTTTCAATATGGTGGTCGTACTGAGCTCTATTAAGTGCCGCTCTTCCTTTATTTAAATAATCTCATCCGACGAGCGTTTTTTACTACAGCGCATATCGTAATTTTACGTGGACAATAAGCATTTATGGCCAAAAGTATTGGCAAAACCTAGGGTGCGTATTCTCCATCGATAAAACCCAGTATAACGTTTACTGTACTTGTACTGTCCTGACCGGTATCGATACTTCTGCATGCAATTGAATGAATACTAAAAATGGTGATAATTTTAGCACTTGAATAGTAAAAACATGGACATGCGTGTAGTGCAATAGAAGATTACAGTAACAGCTACCCGAGGAAATATTCCCTCGATAGGGTTCCCGAGTTTTTCTAATCCGTGAGGTACAAAACGGTCCCGCTGGGCGGCCACCCCGCCCGGCATATGGTCTCCCGTCCGCCCCTGGCCGCCGAGCACCCCGAACACGTCCCTCTCCCCGACTCCAATCTCACCCCCATCGCCTCTCCTTCGACACCCAGCACCCAACCCACCCCCACCAGCCCTCACCCTCCCGCCGGCCCTGGCTATGGAGGAGGGGGGATCGGATGGGGGGGGGGGGGGGGGGGGGGGGGGGNNGGGGGGGGGGGGGGGGGGGGCGGGCGAGAGGGCGAAGGAGCAGCTGCCGACACGGTGTGGTCGGACGCCTACGAGACTGATTGTCTCCCTTCGCTCCATCCCCATCTGAGTCGGCCTACGAAGGGGTGGGCCTGGCTGCAGACACTTATTACGTCCCCTGAGCCACCCCTGCGCGCCGCTTGCGCCCTCAGCGGCGTGGAATCACCGGGGGAAAATCTGTACGCACAAAATTTCATCCGACGAACGTGGGGTGATTACGAAATTTCAGAAACTTGCGTTTCCGATACCCGGGCTGATTTCATTGAAGCAGGCTTCGCTGTTTGGGGATATCTTAAATCGCTACTGTGACATTTATCGTAAAAGTAAATGTCACAGAGTTATATAATCTCTCATTGCTTAAAAATCTCTGCACGTAACTGATCAAAAATGCCAAAACGGAGAGCATAAGTCGTCTGTTAGGGGACTCTAATCCCGAAAAATATGTGCTGCTCCTCGATTTCTAAAAATGATTAATTGCAGTGCGATAGAACTATAGGCCCTGTGGTTTGCCTTCATTTGAACTAATAGAGACAATTCAATAACAACGGAAGGTTAAGATCACTTAAAACGATTTAAATACACGTGTCTGTTTTCGAATGTGCTACATTCATTGTTCATTAAAGTCTGCGAAAAAGTATGCAAAATATTATAGAATTAATGCTCTAAAATAATGCTCTAAAGTGCACTTCCAATGATCCATCTTTGAATATGCGTATTCCTCATTCTGTAATACCAACGCATGTATGACGAAAAATTTTTGCCCATTGCTGTACATGACAAGGACCCAATGGATGGCTCGTTTACAAGAGATAATTAGCAAAATATTGCCGACCGCAAAAAAAAATTAACCAACCAATATCGATCGGCAGCATTAATTGACAGCATTTTAAAAATCAACCGTCGAGGTTCATTAATTTATTGCATATCGAATAAAAATGTTTAATTGAACAGTCTCTACATAATAAATAATTAATTGACGTCGACAGAGCATTAATTAATAATAGCTCTGATATTATTCGGCGGAGCTGGGCAGATGCGTTCACTTGTATAATTAAGGGCACGCGGGCAATTACAGCAATCGTGGGATACGGGTTGGAGGACAGAGAGGAAAGCTTGCTCCCGCGCCACACTCGGTGAAAGGTTCATAAGTCTTACTTTGAGGGGCTCTTCACGCACGGAACTCGGCATATACTAGCAGTCCACCGGAAAATGGGTCTCTCCAGAAGGTCGACCCAATATTTCGGCCGTTTTGGGGGCACTACCATCTACTTAAGTCAGCGAATACTTCAATGAACAAATCCTACGGAAAATGTATAACAAATAATTTAAACGCAAGAGATTTTCAGTGAGACTATCTAGCTAGATCCGACAGCTCTACCGTTGCAGTTGCCAGAACGAAGGTAAGGGACGCCCGATAGCCAAAATACTACCTATGTTTCAGGATTTGACGCCAGTGTTAAAAACGGCATAAAAACGGCCGGTTTTATAATGTCTTGCTAAACTGAAGGCTAACTTTAACCTCCGATTAAAATCGAAGTAAGTTTTATAATCACTATTTAAGTTCTAACCGGCCTTTAAAGTGCCAATTAACATAAAGACGGAGCTACTACGGTTAAGCTGCTTATGTTCACTAACGAGAGCATCATGAATCGTTAATAAAACATTCGGACCTGTCGGTAACCTTTACGTTAAGACAATTTCCAAGTTTACTAACTATTGGAACTAACGAGACATTATAGTATCGAACCTATGAGATTTATGAATATTAATTAAAGGAATGAAGTTAATAAATAAATTAATGAAGAGGCTCTATGAAAGGTAGATACGAAGTGTTTAATTAATGGGAATACGGCGAAGTGCAACGTAGGACAACGTAAACTAACGACATTTTAAAATTGAAAAATGGATATAAGAGTAGGAATACTTATCCTAGAGCATATCCAATCTCACGATTGTTTGATTAAATTACTACTCTGTCATGCACACCCTACCATACCGTGGCCGCATCAGAGACCAACCCTGTGTTCTCCACGTGATTCAATTACCCCTCGGAGAGCATAGCCGTCCGTCCCCGGCGAAGCTTTTACAATGGCAGCAAGCAGCGTCGAGGGACGCACCTCACCGCGAGAGGGAGAGAAAGGGAGTGTGGTGGGCAGGGGGGGGAGCGGTCACCAAGGGAAGGAGCACCGACCACCGCGCACCAATTCCGTCCACATCCGTGGTCAGGATCGACCTTCCTTCACGTGCCCTCTGAAGGGACCGTGGAGATTTTCCACTCTGGAGAGAATGGGATGATCAGGGCAGGCAGGAGCCGTGTGTGTGTGTGTGGAGATAGGTGATTGGCAGCGGGGTCACCCCTCTGTTTCGGGAGGGGAAGAACAGGGGAGGAGGAGAGAGGGGTGGGAACGGATATAGCCAGCAGCCGCCTCCACCCCCACACTCGCCGGCTCTGAAGGTCGTACCACGAGGGGAATGACATCCTTGCGCGCTCTCTCTCCTCTCTCCCTCTCTCTCCCGTTCCTCCCCCGAGCTCTCTCCCCCACCCCCCGATCCCCTTCCCCATGGCGATAAACGGCAGGGGCGTGGGGGTGGGTTGGGGAGGGGAACGGCGAGGGGCGGAGAATGGCCAAGTGATGATGGAGAGAGGTGGCTGTGGTGAAGGGGGCAGGGAGAGAGGGCTCGGCATTGCCAACCGTCGAGGGTGAAACGTCCCGAGGGTCCGTGCAGACGAATAACTCACCCCTTCGTCGCCCACCCCCTTTTAGACACACGAGGACGAGTGGAAGAAAGTTAAAAGCTTAAAACAGTTTTTAAAATAGCAGATGTTAACGGGAGATAGTTGGTCGAACCGTTTCCGAATTCTAAATGACTGAAAAGATCATCGCCGTGGTGTCTCCCTGATCGCCTTGGAACCATGGGATAATTCCTGCGGGGAAGATTGGTTTTGTGATATTTTCGGATGCATTTCTTTTTCAATTGGGTGCATAGCTGCAAGGTTAGGTGGGATTACGAGTGAGAGGAAATAAGCACAGATACTTCACAGATTGATATATCACAAGAGGAGGAGGCTTAAAAAAATTATAACTAACTATTGAAGAAGTTTGCTTTTCCTTGGAAATCTAAAAAGGAAAAATTTGAAAAAGTAAAATACGCCATAAACTAATGTATATTAGTGCTATTACACACATCCAGGGCGTGGGGCTTAATTGCGTAATATTTTCAATATTTATTATTATTTCAAGTTTAAAAATGTCATTGTAATATCAAATGTCCCAGGTTTGGCGGATACCTTGCATGGCATACGTAAAATTGTCTGAATCACAGATCAAGTCTTAGCTGTGTTCACAAAGCAATTTATTCATCTTTTCAAACCTCTTGGGTGCTTGAGGCGATTCTCCCTATGCCTAGAGACATAACCGGTTATCAAATTCAAATAATTACATCTCTACAACACAGTTTTTCCTGGTTTTTAATTCAGGAAAACAGACCTCAGACTCAAGTGTCCTACAGTCTCACCAAATGAAATCAAAATTGAGCTCGGGACCCTCTTACATATGTCCACGCATTAAAAATAGAAGTTTTAGGGCACCTATGATAGTCATCAAAACGTAGGGCAAAAGTACCCATCAGCTCAGGGGCGAATGAGAGTAGAGGGGAGGCCGCTCATTCAATTTTAGAATTCTGTGAAATTAGCCTCTGTCGTTGCTTCCATTTGAGAGAGAACATTTAGACTAATCCTGGAAAGGAAGGGAATGTAATTAAACAACTCCGTTGATGACTAAATTGCCCGTTGGCACTTCTATAGCCCAAGCTTTCCATTTAATTTGGGCGGAGTACGCGAGTCAAGAGTTATTAGCAACCGTTAGGAACTTTCTATCCTATACATCTATATAAGTTTCATACTGAATTCCTGATTGGCCAACCATTTAAGGACCTCAACTAAAAAATCGTCCGCATCATAAGATTGTGTGTGTATTATATTATATCCTTTGGCGGCATAAATGTGTGTTCACATTTTAGCTGATACTGAAATTAATACTGATATTTAAACCTACAAAAAAAGTGAAAATTAGTGCTGAGCGAGGAATACTTTCGAGCCTTATTTTGTCGTGCTTCACTTTCCCGTCCGGACATCACGGATATAGAAACTAAAAGTGCGATTTATTCTGAGATAATGAAGGCAAAAGAGGGGTTAAAAATATTGTGCTCCTATAAAAAAATAATCGGTGGCTAAAATAAAGAGAATATTGATCTAAACTACAATTTTCCTGTGGCGGTCGGTCGATGAGAATACAGTTTGACTACATTTAAAGAACCCCGGAAAAAAAATAAAAATGAACGCATATCCTTTTTGCGTTCTGTGTAACTTCAAAACACACTTTGATATAAGGGACATATATTTCTGTATTTCTGTTGAGCGTAGTGCTCATAATTTAATAAAATTGTGCGAACAATATAAAAAAATATTATTTAGAGACGAGAAGCTATAAAATTTCCATGACATCCCTTGGATTTGAAAAACTAGCACCCCATTAAATAAATAAAATTTTCATTCAAGTACGTTTCTGTGCAGACATTCATACACCTCAATACATGCATCTAGTAACCGCGAAAAAAAATTTAAAAATCTGAAAATGTAATCCTCGTAGAAATATGTTCTACCCAAAGTTGCATGAATTGGGTCCTCTGGGAAAAATGTTATATCCGACCTGACCCCATTAAAATGGTCGAAGGGATGGTGGGTGCCTGGGGTGAAGATGGAGGGGAGGAACGTAAAAGTGGGGGGGGGAGAGAGGGCGAGCGGTTGGGAGAGGAGGAGGGTGGAGATGACATTAAAAAATTCCAGTCACTTCTCGCCGGTTTGGATTTTTAAAAAATCGACCTTTGCCGCAAAAGGAGGAGGCGACGTCGCCACCAGGCCTGCGCTTTGTTTGTTATTTTTATTTCGGTGACGGGGGTGGGGTGGGGGAGGAACAAGTGGGAGTGGGGTGGTGAGTGGTCGGGGACATTTTTGGGGGTGGGGGGAAGTCTTAAGCG
>LYUA01000371.1:430331-441171 GCA_002093875.1 Calopteryx splendens
TTGGGTAAGCGAGGGAGAGGGAGGAAAAGATTAGTCATGTTAGATGGAATGAACTTTGGCAGAAAATATGCGGAAATGAAGAAAGAATTATTGCAGAGTTGAGGTTGTGTCCATCGGAAAGATACCCTAATAGGTAGATCATCAAATAATAATTATATTATTAGTGTATATTACATTTAATGAATCTGCATTTCAATACCTGATTACATAAATGTCATTCCATCATTTTCTTTTTTTACTTTGATTTTAGTCTGTACCTTATGAATTTTAATCGGCGTCATGTCAAGTTAAGCTCACCATTGTTTTTGAAAAAAAACCTTTCCATGGTTGGTTTCGACTTCAAATAATCCACAAGCTTAAGAAATGTTTCTTTCCGATTTTTTTTGCTCTCCACCTTCTTGATAATCACTCTTCGTCCTGACTACACCCAGATTTTAAGGGCCCGGGTATTTTGACTATAATAATAATCCCGAATTTATTTCGCCTCTCGTTTAGAGCAGAGATTTTTTGTGGGGGCTGAAAACTGTGGTGTTTTTGCGCGGTACCTAACATTTTAAATCGCGGTGAAAATATTTGGACGCCCGGACGAGGTTTATCGGCGCACTTTTTCATCCCCGTGCGAGCGATGCTTCGACTCATGCATATCCGGAATGTGATTTTGAAGGCCAAGGCGTCGGCGGAAGGAGGGGCGAGGGAGGATGGAGTGTTTCGGAGTGAAAGGGTTGGTCCAAAGTGAAGGTTAAGAGGAGGGTGACGAGGGCGGGAAGAGTGCGACGCTTAAAGAACTTCGGAAACCTATGCTATGGGGAAGCATTGCGCTTGAAGTCGGTTGGTGAGGACTTAAAATTCCTCGAACCTTGGTCAACACCACGCGATTTGGAAACAATGGATAAAATTAATTGAAAGGTTAACGTGATATATCGCATTCATGGAGTCCCGAAAATGAAGATTAACTGTCCTCCGCCATGCACACTCTGCATATTTCTGTGTGTGGGACGCTGAAAATAATGCAGGTCGATTATTGCCCATGAAGCTCATCGCCTGGCATCGCGAAATCATGCTCTCTTGCAATGAACATCACCGCACTGGTTCGTGAAAAAAATGAATTCCAAGAAAACAGAGTCCAATGGGAAAATACAACAATATCAGAGATGGGAGATTCTGGAGGCGTGTAGCCTTAATATTTGTCTCGGCTCCAATGAAAAGGTAATGGATTTTAATCGATAACCTAAGATTTTAATTTTGACAGCGAGAAAATAACCCGAGACCCTAAATTAACGGGGGGGAGGAGAAAAATACAAGAATAACTACAACTGCCGGAGAGAAAAATGTATGCATGCGTTCTTCCCTTGCACTGCTCACTGGGAAAACACGGATCAAGGGAAGCATTAGAATTAAAAAACATGTTACCCATCTGTAATTTCATGAGTATAATATTAATTAAGTTCTTTATTCAGCTATTCATCCCACGGCGGAATGGGAGCCTAGTAGGTGCTTGGCTACTAAACCAGATTAGATTCAAAGCCGGATGTATCTGCGCTCTAGGTATCACGAATGCTTGAATATATCTTTCCAGTCTGCAACATCAATACGTAGAAAATTCCATGTGCCAATGATTTTTACAAATCTCTCAATTTATATGAAATTATAACTGAAAGATATGAGTACAGTTAGATTGACACTGAAATTACCGTCAAATTTAGTCATACGGCTACCTTAGTTGCTGCCAAAAATTCGCAAAGTAAGCGCTATTAAATGGAGAGAAAGAAAGAGATATGATTTGACGCGTGAATTTAGGTATGCATGAATTATCGATAATGTGGTGGAGAGAAATCCTATTTGGTGGAAAAAAATATATTCTAGGCTTAAACCGCATGCCAGTAATAAGATGTAGGTAGCCTCTTGAGGAATCTTAGTATCTTGTACCTGCTCTGGAATCATTATTGACAGTTTTCAAGAAAATTCTGCAGAGTACATTAAATGCAAAGATAATGAGTGAAATGAAACTTAGTACCATTCTACACGATATTTTATTCACACCGATTGATTTCGACTTTACGTCATTTTCAATGGCGAAGTACCAACAGCTGTATTTGAAAAGTATTTACAAATAACTTTGTTTGAGTTTTCAGTCAGCATTTTCTGTAATTTTCTCTTGTAAATGAAGTTTTAACGTCGAATGCGATTGGTGCATATAAAATATTGAATGGAATTGGACAAAGTTTCCTTCCTCTTTCCATCATGATGGTGAAAGTATTCCAAAAAGTAGTACATAATATATTTTAACGCTATAGTAAAATGAGCTTTAGGAATTATTTAATGTAAAAACTAGGTCAATGATAAGAGTAGCTAACGGTAGAGGCATAACTTAACTTGAGAAAAGAAAGGAGTCTGTGTAATGTGTAAATAGGATATATTTTTTTTTTGAACACTTCTCAAAGTGAAATTTGTATTGTGCTCAAATGATTTCGGGGACTTTGTGATCGCCGTGATTTGATATTAAGAACTCATTGATTTTAATTCTAATACCAAGCTTGCAAAAATTCCCGCCATTGAAGCACTCCCTCCCTCTCGTGGCATTCTTGAACTCACAATAGGTCTCTCCGGAACGAATGCGCCCGCCTATCGATGCATGGCTGCGTCGGCCATCGCCGAAATTCGAAGCACCTAGTGGCTCCCCTACTTCCGACAGGGAGCCACACATTCTCTTTGGATGCATTTCCACCTCGGGTCAAATCGGATAAAGTGAAAAAGGGCAATGAAAATGAAAAAGAGAAAAACAAAGGGGAAGATAATCGGAGGAGTTTTGAAGGACGCCCTCCCACCTTCCCCCTCCCATCTCCCTCCTACCTCCCGCTCCAACTCTCCTCCCTCTGACTAAACTTCCACCCAATTTAAGGCTCTCCCAGCTTTTCCCACCGTAACCAAAGGATTCACTTTGATCCCGGCCCGAAACGGAAAAATTAAGAAAAAGTAATAATAAACGGACGGGATTATCAAAAAAATATATAACGAGTGGTTTGTTATACTGGCTGGTTTCCCGGGAGGATTTAGGCTCTTTCTTCAGTGCGAATGGAAGTTCCACACATAAGCGACAGTAGTCAAAGAATTGTGAAGAGAACAAAGAAAGTGTGTTGTTACACCACGAAAATTCCCACAAAATTATGGGTTAACGGTTAGTGAATATTCGGTTTTGGAATGAAATGCCCTTCTCCGGGTAGCATCTTTGAAACTCAGCGGGCAATGTTTGCAGAAAATTCAACGCAGCCACGTGAATTAAAGGCTACGCATACGCATCACGGCAAAACTTTATCCCAGAAATCTGGAATGGCAAAGAGAACAATTTTCGTATCTGAATAGTCATTATTAATCTGCTGTGTACTCCGCCAAATTTGAATCGAAATAGATGGAAAGTGCGTTTTTCCTCCACCTTTCTAAAATGTCGCACATTATTTGAAAAATACAAGGTTAAGGAAAGGTTACTGATTTTAAAAGATTGTTATTAATAATTCTCCATTTTGTTTCCTGATTGCCTTAACAAGAAAGAATAAATGTGGATATCGCTCCGCCTAACTTAAGAAATACACGTGCTTTATTCTGGTGTAGAAAGTCAAATTAATAAAAATAATAATGTTTCCGCTGAATTCCATTTAAATTATTTAAGTCAATGGTAGCAAGATAGACCAATCATTTATTATTTTACTACCTCAGTGGATAAAAACTTTTCAAATATTTCAAATAGGTGTATTTCTTCGCGCCTATTATGCTTCAGTAAACGGGTTGGCACTTGAGATTTTTGCCGTTGGTAGCAGCTTGCGTTTAACTTTCATCAATTAATTCACCCCAAAAGATGCATATCTGAAATTAAGTCCAGACTTCTACAGACAGGTACGAAGTGAAATATAAAGTGTGTACACAGCAGAGAAATTACTGTCGGCACATGACATTCAGAGACCTACGGCAAGGAGAATATTTTTCCATCCCTTTAATGCTTCAATCAGTGTTTCACTGAGGTTACACTATGTTAAACTTTGATGACGTTTCACAGTTAATATTTATGGAAGTACAAATAGCTCAATTTTCATAAAAATTGGAAAAATAGAGAAAAGTTTTTAACCGCATTTCGCTCAAAATCTTTCGTTCGAGACTGGGATAAAGTTTCAACCTGTCCATCGAATAGCGATTATCAGGAAATCACAACGGCATTAGAAACAAATATAAAACTTAATCTAGAAGTTTAATCTCTCCAAGACAGACATATCTTCGAATATTACTCGCACATGGGAAATTAGGGGAAATTAGGAGCTGGCCAGTAAGGATAGTTTTGCTGTGAAATAAAAAAAATGCAAAATTTGAAAAGATTTATAATTTTTAATACATGCATTAACGGTAATAGTTGATTTAGTTAAATCAGCTAGTGAAAAAACGACTCTGAATTGATAATATGATACCTTAATATATATTTCTGAGCTTTCAAAAGGCTCTCCTTATTTAGTGTATTAAATAAACAAATTTTGGGCCATCGTATTACCATTGTTAAAAAAATATGCTGCCTTAAGAAACTTGTCTTGTTTAGACATATGTCTTTTAAGTTGCCCAATTGTCAAACTCTTTGTCGTGGCCGCCCACGTGGGGGACTTGAAATTTTGAGTGCGTTTTACCACCTCATGAAGACGAAACGGCTCTGGCAAAAAGTACATTTTTTTAAAGGGAGGGAGGAATGGTTGAAAATGTAAAGAATTTAAAAAAATGGAAATCATGTCACTTACAATTTTCACCCTGTCACCCCTTAAAACATTTAATTTCCCGTGGGCAACTGAAAGAATTACAAAGGATTACTCTATAGAAAACTCTAAAAATGCCTAGCAGCATGCATAATAAAACTGCAAAAAACGAGCAATCTAATTTTCAAAAAAAATGTTTTTGGAAATCCTCCTTCATCTTTGAACCCCCTTTTATTTTTTTATGGCTCAATCATTGAAACATTGATAATTTTTTTTAACAGGAATTTCACTAACACCAGGTCCAAATTATTTTTTTTAGCGAAATCTACCCGATACTGACTCATTGAGCACCAGTTCTATGGAGCGAGTCATCGAAACAAAATTGGTAAAACCAGGGCAGTTTGCATAGGAATTCTATGTATTAGTAGACGTTAATTCGTCTTCCACTCGTTTCATCGATTGGTGGAAGACGTAAAGAAAAGTACTGGCATATGTTATTTAATAATGAATTGAAAAATAATGAAAGAGGCGAAAGATTAGACAATTGCCGATGGGCTATGATTCGTAGATACAGTTCCTTTCCCTGAGAAACCATTCGCTTTACCACGAAGTTCTAGCAACCGGAAAATCGCAACGCGTCAATTTTAGATGGGGCTTCTCAAAAGCTGCACCCCAAGGGATATGAAGGATATATCAGGATATCCGGGAAACCCTGGTAAATAGTCCAAAGCTTCATGCACCGATGCACCTCTTCTACGTTTACGTTTATAGCGTTTACTTCCTATGCCTAATAACGTTTACTTTCTAGAGGAGAGGTAGAGAATTTCACATAAGAAATATAATTCCTTGAAACCAATGGTTCATCGGTCCATTTACCTTAGCTTCTCGCTACCGTCTCGTTTGTTGATATAATATTTGGTAAGATCCATTCTCACTATATCATTAATCTACTCTTTAAGATTGGTATTTTTCCTGTTAAGCTTAGTCGTACAATCGACTATCAAGAAGGTACTGTTCAATAGTGACTTGTCAAGATTATTGTTCGTTGATAATAATTTATAACGAGGTGTTATCTAAATCATGCAAAATTAAAATTAGATTGTTTTCATTCAAAAAGTTGTTTAACTTATGCAAATATACTCGATATTATTAAAAAAATATGCGTATTGTTATTGACACTACGCACCTATAATTAGTAGGTATATCGAGGCAAGTGAGTAATGTCGTAATAGATATTTTTGCAAACAAATCGATGACGTTATTTATTATTCACATTCAATTTAATTATCTCTCACTCAAACCCGAAATCTGGTCAAAATATTTCTGGAACTGATGAGTGACCGAGTTCAAAGTCGTTCAAATGACCTAGCTTCGGCCAGTAGGCGGAAACGCCAAAACCACCCATCTCGTCGCTTGACAGCTGCTTTCAGACATGGCCGACGCAGTCCGACTCTCCGACTTTATTTCGAAGTGAATGCATGGATACCTGGGCAATTTAAAATAATCTCCACGAACTTCCGACGGATGTTAACTTGAGGGTGATTAACAGCGCCTTTTCCTTACGCTCAGACACCGAAGAGGGGGGGAGGGTTGGGGTAAAGTTAAACCCCGTAACATGTGATAGGTACCTACTCCTTCTTTTCGCCTTGGCGCGCACAGAGAGAGAGAGGAGTGGTGAAAAAAAGAGGGGGTACTTGCTGAAGGTGGCTTGCCGGGAGAAAGGGGGTGGGCGGGATTGGAAGAGGGGTGAGCAAGAGGGGGAGAGAAGAGGGAGAGGAGGAGACGATGATGACGACCCTGTTTAGCGAAGGTCTCCCAGTATTACCGCGGGGAGAGGGGGTGGAGGTAGGGGATGGAATGGTGGTTGAGGGTGAAGGTGTACGCAAGGGGAGGGAGGGATCAAACGGGTGGGGGGAGAGCGTGGGGGAGGGGTAAGCAGCAGTAGGTACGCGGCGGCACGGTGAGATTAACGCACTTGTTCTTCCGAGAAAAGGCATCCAATCTGCGGACGCCTTCCCCTTGCACCCCTCCAACCCACCCACCCTTGGTTCCACCCGTGCTCCTGCTTTTGTCACTCAAAAGCTCGTTACCGGGAACTTCTCACAATTCACTCGCAATTTCCTCGGCGTTGCACCCCTTTCCCTTATCTGTGTCTAATGGAAAAGGTGCACCTTCGGAATTGTCGTCGAACTACGTTGGGGATATGTGTTTACGGGGTGAAACCCACGGACTGTCGACTTTCCCATGGCAACATGCATCCCGCGCTCAACATCTGAAATGTAAAACGAAAGAGATAAATGCATTGCTGATAACGATATTTAATGGTCTTTATCAATGCATAAATTATTTATTTCTGAGCGTGGACGTCGGGGTCAAGGTAGTCTTTTTGCCTGATGATTTACCAGATGATATGTTGCGACGCAGCGGAGCCTGGGTGGTACGATATTAAATAAATGTTTAAAAACCAAGTGACTAAATATTCCATCAAGATCGTCTCGTGAGTAGAGCGCTCGTGTCCCAACCGAGGGGCCCGAGTTCGAATTCCGTTGACTCAAGGCACCCAGTTATACTCAATTCATTTTTAGGGTACCAAATCTTCCTTTGAAACCGCAGGCGTCACAAGGAAGAGAATTGACCCCATACTCACATAAATTTCATAGACCGTTGGGCTTAGTACAATATGAGTAAATGAATTCTCTACCCTCATCTATCAAACCAAATTTTAGGTTGATAACAGTGGTGGTGATTAAATAAAGATAACGATATATAACAGTTTCGAAATAGATAGTAATTACTCGAGTAGTGTCAGCAATCACGCTTTCTTACAGATTCTGATTTAAGTTTTCATTATAATGTGTTTGAAATAGTCTTCAATAGCTTGCATCCATATAAATAATCCATTCATGGTGACTTAAACTCGGCGAGAGATCATTTGACTAAACCAGTTATATTTTTGCTATATTACCCATTTACCTTAACTTGTCTTTCCATCTTATGTAACCTTAAATTTGAATCCAGACTTACCTAAATGCTCGTTGGGATTGGAATCTGGATGAATGATAATAGGTATTAACGTTAAGCTGTAGAGAATTTTTACTACTAATGCTCTTACTAAATCATCATAAACAGTCAGCAGAAAGTATTCTGCTTTTCAAGGGTCATTTACCTAACTACTTTTATATATTAACAAATACATTCGTCACGTCAATTCTGTGTGTCATGGGGTGGCACTGTTCGCGTTCGATTTAATTGCTCCGATTGACAAAATTATTCGGAATTAATACGAAGTTCTTTACGAATTAACGTACAATATCAGCAGCGAAATTGAATTACTACGCCTTAAAAAAGCATAAATCTTTATTGGACAGGCATAATCCACAGAATATCCCTGATCATTTTGGTGATTGAATTCGTAACACAGTTTCAGTTTCATGAAGTTTCACAAATGTGCTATCACAAATTTACTGTCAGAAAATCGCTAAATAATAACATAACGTAAGCATGTTTTGTAAAAAGATCATATTAGGAAGTAGCCATTTTTCAAATACATCTGGCTTAATCAGTATGAACACAACTAACAAAAAATTACGGAATTTTATGCCTCAAGCCGAAAAAAGGCATCTTCTGCTTCCATCTCCAAAAAAGCTAATTCGCTTCCTGTTAGGTGCTCGTAAAATTTTTAATTTATGAATTATTTAATGCCATGAGGACTAACTTCGTTAATTTCAATGAGATTAATTTTGCTGCACAGATACTAAATACTGACACGCCGGCCTGTGAAATGAAAGGAACAGGGGTGCGTACCGGCCAATTCGATTGCATATATTCGTGAACATATTAATTACCTCATTTGCCAACGTGGCACGTGCCCTACTGTTTCATTCGCCAACGAGACGAATCATTTCGATTCATTCCATCTATCCAAATGATTAAAATAACCCCTTCCATAGTTCAAGACTGCATAAATGAATAGAATTTGCAACACCGGGAATTCGTTGAATTTTGAAGTGAGAACTAGGACATTTTTATCTTAGCAATACAGAGACTGTGCCGCGCCAACTGACTTTGAAATTCTCATAGTTCCAGGTTTGGTTAATTCAATTCTATTTCAGTGGCGCATATATAGTTTACATTATCTTGCGTATCTTGAAAAGGTGCGCTATTTGTCCGCAAAACCGTGCATATTTTACCATCTTCATTGCCGCCGGACTTGTTCACATTTTTTAAGAGCGTTAAAACCAGTGCCATCCCCTCATTTGCACAAAAACCTAATCATTTCGGATTTGTACTTTAATTATTTTGACTTAGACATTTGAATAAATTATTAATTGTAATAAAAAACATGTCTTAATGTGCTTTATTATTTATAATAAATTTTAAACTACGCTGAATGCAAGAGATTATTCAATTTGGAAAATCATTTTAACTTGGGAAGATTATCTAATTTGAATTCTATATTACGCTGTCAGACGGAGTCCTTCACGTAAGTTAATACGGTTTTGTTTAAGAAAAGCAGCTAGGTCTGTTAAATTGTGTTTCTTTCACATTAGGTAATTTCGTAATGGTACGTCGGACCGAAAGCCTTCGAGGAATAAGGGTTACGCAAATAATTCGCCAGACTAGAAGAATAGAAAAACGAGTTACTGTGTGCACACGGAAGAAAATATTAACAGTGCATAAATGGAAAATAAAAAGGTGATGAGTTTATATTTTGGAAAACGTTGAAGAGGTGAGTGATTCACAAAATAAAAAAAATGCGGGCTGGAGAAGCAAGAAGACTCTCTTGCAGCAACCAGGGCGGTTGGTAGCAAAAATTTTAACGGCCATGTCTAGAGTTGCCCTTCCGTCCCCCTTCAATTCCGCTACCCTCACACCTTCCCTTCCTCCAATCCCGCAAAATCCTCCCCTTCCCCAGCTCCTCCCCCGTACCCTGCCCCCCCTCGAATGCATCTGCCTATTATTCCTCGAAATTCGCACCTTGCACCTGCTCCCTCCCTCTCCTTATCTCCACTTCTCCCCCTCCTCTCATCCCCCTGCAACCCTTTTGAACGATGTACAGTATTTGCAGCGCTGGAGAAGGACATCGCGCCACCTGGCTCCACGGCGGCAAGCTCTTCAAACCCTCCCTGCCCCACCGAGTGGGCACCCGCCCCTCCCCCTCGCCCGTTCCACCCGCACACCACCACCCTCTCCCTCCCACTTCTCCATCCCCTCCTCCTCCTCCCTCCGTTAACCCTAATCTCCTACCCCTCCCCACACATCTCCCCCCCCCCTTTTCGGCGATATACGAGTGCACTTCACTCCCACCGGAAGTTATAACTCGCGTAATTTTTTGATAAGACAATCGCCATCGCTGCCGAGCGGCGATTCGCAAACGGGCAGTCAGGGTAGAAGTACTTCGAGAGATACGGTGAATGGGGAGACGGGCAAGCAGCCGGGGGAGGGGTTAGGATACTCGGAGGGTTTGGACATCCAAGCTCACGCATCCGCAACGTACGCCGAGTGAACTTCATTTTTGAGAGCATTACGCGTAGGTATACCTGCGCTTCTCTTAGACTCGTGTGTCTCACTGAAGCCGCGTCTGAAGAGAACCTGCTAACATTTTGCACCAACTGTTCACTAACTCCCGCGAAGGGAATAAAAGGGGTTCCGGTAATCGGTTTTAATGTTTATGAAGAATCCAATCAAATGAATTGTTATGAATGTATATATCTAATGGATACACATTTGAGAGTAGTTGCACTGGTATTCAACGATGTTTCTTTTTCAGACTTAACTCTTCAAAAAAGTGCTTAATTCCTTTGTGGCGCCTACACCAACTACCAATTTTAGATAGGAAACAAGAAACTCTAACATTGTAACGAGGTCATATTTTGGAATTAATTTGTATGTTATAAATAATATTTCCGTCAATCTTTTATGTAAAATGTGTATCCTTCTCGTAAGAAGAACAACACGCTTGGTTCTTCCACAAATGTATTTGCTCACTACTCAGGTTTCGACTGTCAAGTCATCATCAGGTGTCTGACTTGACTCGACAGTCGATGACCTGGGTAGTGAGCGAATACATTTGTGGAAAAACCAAGCGTGTTATTCTTCTTACGATGAATCGTTTC
>LYUA01000371.1:448117-458884 GCA_002093875.1 Calopteryx splendens
CTGATACACGCTTGCAAAACTCTTTCCATTAAGATCTCTTATCCGATTAATAAAAAACGTTGATGCCTTCCCTTTCTAAATTTGATAAGAATCTGTCACTAGAGGCTTAAAAACACTTGTCTCTCGCTCCCTTATAATTTGTCCTTTAGATAATCTCCCAATAGCCACCTTATATTCGTATCAATTCTAATTTACACTATTAAATAAAAATACTAACGAAAAACTTATGTTAATTAAAAATGAATGTTAATGAAAAACGTATGCTAATGAAAAATTGGAGCTAACTAAAAATGTAAAAAGAAAAATAAATATGAAACACTAGGTACATTAAGTGGAAAAATGTTTTCTAAAAACTTTTATGTTGTTTCCCTCCGGCTGTTATTATTCCATAGTTGACGCTGAATGCAGTGCAATGGCAGTGAATTACATTTTCTTCCAATTATAAAAGAAGGAATATATTTAGAATTATATCGAAGTTATTCTTTCACTGAAAGGATCGTTGCTGGTTAAAACAATCTTTTGAGGGTTTGGCGATAATTACAGGAGATGGTCAGTCGTCAGTTTTGATTCTCCCGAGAAGCATGATTATTTTGTCTTAATGAAATCATAAGTAATATTGGCAGAACCATTGCTCATAATTTAAAAAAAGAAAAAGAAGCATATAACACACAACATGGGGAAAAGTATGGTGTAAAATTAACTCAAGAAAGCCTCATCTTAAACTCATCACAGAGGAAAATAATATTGGCCCTTGAATCCAGCGTAACTAGTTATTTTATGAAAGGAGATATGAGGATAAGATTGTATTTCATCATTGGGCAAAAGATGCAAGCATTGGAGTCTGCCAATGGTGCCCAAAGTCTACTATTAGTGCTGTTGCGTGCTAAACTAACGGTAGGAACGATGGCAGTATCCAGACACTTTTACGGAAATGATATCACTAATTGATCCTACGAAATACTGTATCATCAGGCCCATCTCGTAGTACGCAATCACTTGCTTTATAGACACTCCGTACTCTTTTAAAATTTTTTTGTTTACATGTTCCTCGAAAGCAATTAGAACGATTAGTATCAGCAATTAGAACGATTTTGTAATTTCTTATAATTTTAAACCATCCCTTTCTTGCTTACATGGTGAAATTTATGGGAGGGATCAAACGATACATTTCTCCTCTCCCTTAGGTTTACACCATCTCAGTGATCCACAGCGGGGACATCAGTCAATTGTTAGACTTCCATAGTCTTGAGCAAATTTTTTTTGAATGCATGCACAAAATTTCATTTCACATAAATTACAAAATTAAGCCTCATTTTACGATTAACCTCTAAAAGTTACTTTTTAAATCAGAATTTCACTGCACAAGAATTAGTAGGTTATACGATTTCCAGCAGTGCTAATTTTTTCGGTAATGCTTAGATGTCCGCCTTTTTGTTTACCAAACATGAAGTTGTGGGTACTACAACTCGGCAAATAATCCCTATCAGTATAATATTTCAGCGAAAGATAAGATGGAAACAGTTCCAAGAAAATAATAAGGCACTTGCAGAATATATCTCTATATCATATAGAAAGTTGAATAAGTTCACTCACCGTCTCACCGATAAGTTGTTTTTTGAACTTGGGCATAAAAAACTATTAGATACTTTTATTTTCAGCCATCAGCAACGTATCAATTACAACTCTTAAAAATTGGGTCTACATTATCAAACCTTAAGACTCACTCTCACACACCTTTATGATATAGCTTGCAATTTTTTGCATCTTTCACAGTTTCAAGAACAGCATTATTTTTCTGGAACTTGGGACCCATGTGCAAAAATGGTCTTTGAAAGTTCATTAACTTTGACATTGGCAAAATTAAATATTTCCTACTTGATCGTACGGAATCCTGCCTTCTGAGAATCGTAGCTTACTTTATTGACTCAGGATAAAAAAAGTTAAGTAACTTACAAAAACACACATGCCTAACTGGGAGTAAACTTAGTTAATGGCGTATGGGTTACGTACGATCATAACGGCTTTTAAAAACCACAGCCCGTACAATTCGCTTTTGAATGAATACCACCTGTTTAAACATATCATTGTAGGCACTACCTCAGAAGGTAAGCCTGGAGCCTAAATTCGAGTATGCAAGCGCAAAATTAATTATTCTTAGAAAGCAAAGGCAATAAATTAAAATAAGAGTTTCCGAATTGAAGTCTGGAGTCCTCCAGTGAATGCCGAAAGTGATTACCCCATAAAATTATGAATCCGAGACCTTTGGCAGCACTCTTACCGCGACCAATTTATAAGCGTAAATTTTTCGACCCACCCTTCTTGGCACAATGTAATAACGCAGTTGGAGTGCCATTCAGATCGTGTGGTAACGATTTCCATCGCGAGGGAGGGTGGGGAGGTTGTCCGCGCTCCAGAGAACCCCTCCCTTCTCCCCTAACTCCGTGTTGTCCACGGTGAATCTGTTCCCCCAGGGGCACGCGACAGCTGCCACCCAATCAACCGTCCATGCATTGACAGTTGTTCTATGTGCCTCTTCCCCCCGCCCCCTCCCCTCACTGGCGAGTGATACTCACCGATTGAAGGTAAACACGTGCCCACCTTGGTGCACGTATTTTGTACATAAGACCGTGTGCGCATTGCATCTGCCGGCGACCCCTTGTCATTCCTCGCACGCATGGCCCGAGCGGATACTCGGCTCACACCGTGGCATCGTAAAAATGATCTCGGATGACGCCCATAAAAAGCGGTCGTAAACGTAATGGCGAATCAGACGAAGGGATTCAAAGAAGGCAAGGTAGTTTACGTTGATGGCTCATATGATGTCGGACACCAAATTATCGCTGTTACATTGGGTGTAATCCACTTGTAGTGTTTAGTAGACCCGTCGTTCAACTATCCCAAGCAGCGATTTGTGACAGAGGATGAAGTACTAAAACCTACGAAAAATTCTGGCTCAGTTAACTCTAAAGACCAATCCCTTCTCTGACTCAGTATGTAAGGAGATTAACTTTCCTCGCTATGCCACTCCGAGCAGAACTACGTAACTTATCTTTCTTGCCTTTGCCAAACTGAGCATAAAAAATTCATATTGTGAGTTTTAAAATACACTTAAATTTCCGATAGTGTTTGTAAAAGGGTATTCTTTTTTTAATTTTTCGATTTTGCGGAATAATGATTAAAAAATGGTTCTAATCTCGAGGCTGCAAATGAATGTGAGTAAATGATACAGAGTTCGGTAGAACATTCGTATCGCCCATTCGAAGCAGTAGCATGCACAATGGAGTCAAAATATCCATAAGTAATCACACATGTATGAGCATCAGAAAGAATAGATAAAAATAACGTAATTTATAGCTAAGCCTAAAGCTATTTCTTTTTACTAGTATGAATAATACTCTGGAGAGTGATAAAGAATAACGTAATGTATACTTAATTAGTAAAATTAATTGAAAATACTTCCACGGAATAAAATAATAGAATTTCAAAAGTTAATAACGCCAACATATAGAATAGCTGGGTATTATTCTAGACCATCATACTTGACGGAATAGGAATTTACATTCCTTACAGAACAATTGACGAGATGGCAATACGAATGAGTTAGAATGGCAATGAAGTGGCAAATAATGTTAACGTATTAGCTACCACGCCCACCAATAGGTGGGCTAAGCCTCTTCACCCTGAAGCGTCATCCGCCGATCATGGGCTTCCATTTCGGTATTTATTTAAAGGAAGGGCAGTTTTTAGGGTCACCTCTTGATTTAAGCTAAGCAGTGAGTGCGACAAGTACATCCCACTAAAAAAGTTTAAAGTTCAAAAAACGAGGAACACTCAAAGAAAACTCTAAAGGAAAACTAAAGGAATGTGGAAGAAGCATAAAAACGAATATGAACAAAGCCATGTGTATATCCAAAAGTAAAAATGGTCCGCATATTTGTAGAGGGAAGTGAAAATGCAAAATTGTCCTGGTTTGAAAGAAAAACATAGGGACCGGGCAACTAAATACTCTTATAAGAGGGAAAGCGGTGAAATTGTCACGGGAAGCGTAATAGCCCGGAAATCCTTAATCTTCCAGGGTCTCTACTTTATGTTAGGGCACCAAAGCCTTCCAGACACTTGGTGTGCGAATGCGGCACATTAGCGATATCAAAGGAAGGTATCGAAAACACCCGAGACGTATAAAAAATAAATAAGGCCAAACGTCCCGATTTAATTCCTAACAGAAAACTAAAGAATCATTGCACCATATTTAGTGAGCATTTTCCCAAGTATGGGAATAACTCGAGCATGGAAGTTAGTTCTACTATCTCGGGTTTTAAATAGTATTTCGGTCTTGAGCTAATAACGGGGGTTAAGATTTAGTCCTAGTAAATATACAGAATGGACATTTCGAGGAAATAAATTAGAAACATGACATTAAACACAAAATAGACGGGAATAAAGTATATCGAAATCTTTCAATTACTTAGGAGCCACTATCATCTACGCTCGTTCAGAGGACACACCTATATAGTTGATTCGTCATAAATTAGTTTATTTTATTAGACAGCCTTTAGGAAATAGAATGATAAAGTAAAAAAAGAGGTCTTATTTTGAAAGGGTTGGGTCACATTTGGAATGTGCTGCAGGCTTTTGAGATCCATAGGATAAAATCAGAAGAATTAGATAAAGCTCAAAGGTGAAACTCCAAATTTGCGGAAAAATGTTTGGCATGCGAGGAAGGTCAGCACGATGAAGATTGGAGAAACTTGGATGTGGGTTCCTCCAAAGGCGAGGAGAGCACCTAATATTAGGTATTTTAGAAAGGTAGAGAGTTCTCAAATATACTTCTGACACAAACGAAACTATTATAATCCCTCTGTGACCAGCAAAACCCAACCCGGACTTCAACAGGCTCGGTCAAAAATATCCCCGACTTCATAAGGCATAGACTTTCCGGCAGTAGCTTTGCTCGCTTTAATAGTAAAATAGTCCTGAAAAATTATCAAATTGAAAATTAAGAAGAAGAATGGGAAATAAGAGTGCTTAAAATATATTAAATGATTTTCTTACTTTATTCTGTATTTTATAATATACGGACTATAAGGGAAGGAGGCTAACAATCTCAGAGAGAGCCATCAAGTGACAAAGTAACTAATTCCGCCTTCACTCAAGGGAACCTTGCCCTTTGCCCCAGACATGAGATGGTTGCTTAACCTTGAGATGTTACCGAAAATGAAGTTAGTAAAAAACATCGAATGACATTTTTTGTTCAATGATTTAAAAATCTGCTTCAAAACATACTATTTAACTAAGTTAACAATTCCATCATCAAGAAAACATTTCAATTCTAAAAGAATACTTCAGATGTCACTGAAAAGTAGTTGTCATAGCCACTGAAAGGTTAACGGGATGCTTTGACAAGGACTAATCTAGAAAGGTTTTTACTTTATTTTTGATGAACTATTTCAAGGATAGGTGGTAGTCAGCTCAGAATAAAAGCACTCTTTTGTGATTTTTTTTATGTTGTAGCCTGCTTAATAGGTGTTTCAGTTCATGTGGCTTCTTAAGGCTCATCTGTTCCTGTTGCCCAAAAATGTCTTGAATGAATAGTTAATATCTAGCCATTGTATTGTTGGGAAACTGCTATGCTAAAAGAAAATACCATTTAAAAGAAGGATTCTGTACTTGAAGACATTTGTGCGGTATATCAACGGATGGATAAGAGATTTGAACCATTAGACAATATGTCGAGAAAATAATAGGAGCCTCTGAAACCTCTGAAGGTGCTGGAGGTGAATGCTGAAGTTGAAATTGGTAGATAAAGTGCAAAACGAGGATGCACTCAGAAGATAAGTGGAGAAAAAGGCAGCGTTATGAGAGATGGATTTGGCAGCCAAATCCAACGAAGAAGGCTAAAGGACAAATACTCATATAAAGGAAAGCTTGATATGAGATGGAATGAATGTTAGGGGCGTAATTAGTTAGCATTGGATTGGCAAGAGTTGAAGGTCTGCAAACAAACAATCTCGAGTTTGAAATGATCATGAATGAACCCTTTCCGGCAACATTTGTTTTACATCTATTATTGACCAAACTATAAGGAAAGACCGTGTTTTATTTTGATTATGACATTTTAAATAAATCACTAACTCACAAAAATTTAGGAAAACGGGGAATTCTACCGCCGAAATTGAGCATGCAAAAGAAGTCAGCATTTGTATTAATTCGTTATGCAAGCTCTTACTTCCGAAAATTTGCATCTCTCAAGCTTCGGCAGATTTTATACCAAACGAACTTTTGCTCCCAATGCACCTTTTTTGCCAGAAAATATGGTCTCTCTCTTCCAACCTTTTCCCTGAACACCGCGTTGGTACAAGGATGCAGGATTTACTGTATTCATTTCCACCCCGGAATACTTTAAGGCTTCCATTATTTTATCTTTAGCTCTGGAAATGATCACGTAGTCGCGTAAATTACGCAACTAGTTTGCCGCGGAATAAAAGGGAAACCGGGCGATTAAAGAACATTGTAATTCTGTGCGGATGAAAACACTGGTAAGTCAAGGACGTGATATTTTTCTTATACGGGGGTGGTCAGTATAATGCAAAAAAAAACTCTGTCAGAACTGTATTTAAAACATTTCCGACTATCGAAGACTTCAGAAAATTGAATTTATTTTTATTCCCAGTTTCTGCTGTTTCTGCGTCCCTTTGGGGCCCTAGGATAGCAACGCAGTGGAGCGGGGTCTCCAAATTGAATTGACGCTATGCATACTAGGGTGATTCCTACAATCCATGGCTTTCATTTTTCCGCCGCGTGCCCGATAAAAAGATTTCGAAAGATAAAAAAAAACAAAAAGGGACTCTGAGATTCTGGGGCCTCGGAAATTAAATCGTTTAATAGCTGCGTAAGACCATTATTTCTGAAAAATCGTCCTTTATTTATAGGTTAACTTGTTTTCAATGGGAAAAATTATTGAAATTTAATTAAAATAATTCGGTAGTGGCCCTTTGAGAAAATTCCTTCATTTTCATTGAAATTCCCTGATTTTCGGGGAATTTCCGATTCCGATTTGGCGACTTCCCTGGATTTTCCCATTTGCCTGTCACCCACCACAACGATATAGGCTGATTAGACCACCCAGTGGATTAAAGAAATGTACATCACCTCCTAAAGATTTTAATTAATGTTCTTTCCCCGCAGGGTTTCCGATAATAACTCAATGAGGTTTAAGAATCCTTACGATTGTAATAGATAAATCCTACATGCCAACTGTCCGTCCTTTTACTAGCACTTCACGTCTACCCCAATTACATAATTAATGGCTGACGTGCAACCTAATTCATACTCCCCCTGTGGCGAGTGTTTCAAATGTTAAACTTTCCATTTTCTGACAAGTTATGACTGCCACAGACTGGTATTCTCATTAATTTATTTGATGGCAACTTGTCAAGAGTAGTTACATATTTTAGCACGAACCATTTAAAATATATTTACTCAAGTCATTTTTCATTCACTTACAAAGGTAAAGGACGAATTCACGAGAAATCTCTGGGTTTACGACATTGATTTTGCAAACTATGCGCATTCGTGCGTTTCTGAAATATGAGAAAAAATTCTCGTGCGATAAAAATCCTTGTTCGAACTAGCGGAAGTGATAAAGTGGAAAAAAAGAGTTAACTCAAAAGAATTCATTTCATTAGCGCAGAAATCTCTTTTAGGTACTTAGGAGCGTACATCCCGTGAAATAAAAAGGTCTACGTTATACCTCTGAGCATTCACGTGGATTTTTGGCCCTCTTGCATTTGCAGGACGACACAAAAAATCGTGGCATACCTTTTCTTTTACTGCATCGTGAATTATGAGAAAAGCATAATTATTGAGCACACAAAGGAAGAAAGGAAAAAATTAATCACGAAATTGTATAAAACGTTTACAACGTTTTTAAGCATACATTTATCCGTATCTAATGAAATATCTATTGGTTATAGGCTTTTTACACTTCCACATAAAGAATTCATCATGCAATTTAAGGCTGCAGTTTTTTATACTCTGACCACTCTTTAGTCTTTTCTTTAAATTATTTAACTTGCGTCTTTCAGGTTTTTCTTCATGCAATTATTCTTCATTTTTAATTTTTCCTCTATTATTCCACTGCGATCATTATTATAGGACCCAAATTTAAGATAAATGTTGCTTCACGAAAATTTATCACGGCATTTTTTGCTATTATTACCGATAGAGATTTTGAAACTTTTTAATTAGCAAAACTTTTACACAACCTTATCAATCAATAGATTATGATTTATTCTGCAAAATGTCACTTCTATTTCTTTCAATCGCTTCGTATAAGGAAAATTATGCAAAACTACTAATGGTTATTGGAACAGTAGATGAGAATTGGCTACTGATTTCTATGATCTAGTACCATTTGTTGCAAGGAGAGTGCTCTATTTGGCAGCGTGTCTAACTCCTACAATCATTTTGTCCGAAATTCACTGATTCTTCGAACATCACATGCAACATTCCTTCATTTCCTCCATTTCTCCCATTTTGATTAGGTTTTAAACGTTTTTACTAGTAATTTGCCTCAGCACCTCCTAACCTCTCTTCATTGACCTCTTTTGCACCTATAAAAATCTTAGAATCCAGAGGAAATACTAGAGACTTAATGGGAGAGGAATGAAATTTAAACTCTTTGTTACCTCCGCGCAACCTAACGTGGAAACCACGAAGTGTTTAAGTTTCATTGTCTCTAATATGGAAAGTTCTCACACAGCCAAGCCTACTATTGTACAATTCATGAGGCTTAAGATGAATTTTGACTAAAAATTGGACCATCTCTTTCCAGCGTAGGCAAGGCGTATCTAGATGAAAAACTGTTTGCACGAGTCACTTCGATCACCTGAAAAGTACATTTCAAATGTGAGCTAACTTTTGTTGCCTACTTGGAGACCACAAAATCTCAATGTGCAGCGTGCCAATCAAATTTTTCTTCTCCTAATTTATTCCCGTTTTAGAATTTTTAAAGTCTTGGAGAAATTAGGATCTTAAGTGGTGGGCCAAGCCAATAAGAAAATATTGACATTTCTTGGGTTCATCAAATGTCATCGTAATTTTCGCAGGTCTAAAATTAGGATAACTTCCATGGATTTTATAAAATCAATTCGATGGTTAGGTTTAGCACATTCGCGTATCGAAAATAATATCAATAAGAAATTACACAAAGCCTCGGATTTTCTGGCATGGACTATAGTCACGACGTGTAGTCTGCTGCGCTTGGAATTATTTATGCGTAACTTAGTACCGTATGTCGCACCTCGTAGTGACTAGCATCATAACTCGTCACTCGTCAATCTCTTGCATAATCACGAAAAAGATAGGAGCCTAGAGATTTTAGTATGATGAGGCTAATATCAAGAAAATTAGTGTTTCAAGTCTTCACTACTTGCATAGATTTTCATTAAAAATCATACTCTGACAGCTGATTTACCAGTTTAATACGAACCAGTGATCGCATTGAAAATTGCAAAAATATTGTAGCATTTTTGGGCCGTAATTTTGTGGCGTGGAATAAGGTATATTTGAAAAAAGGGTATTTAAGATGATTTTTATTCTACAAAAAAAAAAACAATCCTTAAAAACTGGTCCTGGGTTTGTCAGGCCAGTACCACGACTGCACAACACCCCATAGGCCAGGTGCTCCGCCTCCAGAATCAATGCCCTGTTAAGTGGCTGTTCGGACCCTGGGAAACCTGATGACAAGGAAAGATTGCCTTATCGAGATCCCAGAGGGAAAACGGGCTACCAGAGGTGTGAGCTTGAAAACTTTTTGATGTTTTTGCGAAAAATTTAGGAGATTTTGACTCATTTTTAATTAATACGAACTATTATAATCATTGTCACCAAAAAACTCGGCAATGGTTAGATATTACGGCATAGGAAAATGAAAAATTATTATTAGATTAAAAAAATATTGTAGTAAAATGTATTCCTTGAATTACAGCAATGGATGAATGTATCTAACGTGCCTCTTTAAGGTGTGAATAGACGGTTTTGGTTTTTAAAATGCTCTTTTAACAGAAATGTTAACTATAACTTACTGAATCCGGTTGATTAGTATTTTCTGTGATGTGATACATAATGGATCCCTTCAGTTTGAATGGCATGCTTATCAAACTACTCGAAATTGAAATGGTTCTTCTATACCATTCTCGTTTTCATTCAAGACTGGTTCTCCATCGGTATCTCAATATCATTCTTAACAAAATTTATTTAGCATTTGAATCCATTTTATTTAATTCACTACCTGAATCAATCCCTCAGTACAGATTGAATATTTTGGACAATTAACTAGCACTGCAAGTCATAGTAGTTAGTTTTCCGGATATTTTCTTGCATAAAAATAGCGACTAAGGAAATAGTTTTTCAGCTTTGAGGTCAAATATCTTGTGCATAGGGCTAATGTACTACAACGGCTCTTACGTAAAAAGAATACTCTGAGACCGTCTAAATCCTTAAATTAATAATAGTGCGGAATACACTGGCTCACGCTGATCTTCGGGGGTGTTACAAAAACATCGACAGCTATCACGATCATTTTTCACTCTTAATTTTACGAAAAATATTAAATTCGGAACATTTTTTTGGCTCCTTGGGGGCGTAGGGCGGTTGGGATGTATATTTTCGGCACATCAGCCCACAAACCCTCCCTCGATACACCAGTGCGGAGTCTCGGATTACGTAAGGGGCTAATGGCCTGCCCGCGGGGGTATGATGGGGGGG
>LYUA01000372.1:151897-162605 GCA_002093875.1 Calopteryx splendens
CGGCGGGGGGGAGGGGGGGGGAGGGAGTGGGGGGTGTGAGAGGAGGGAGGTGGGTGGAAGGAACGGAGGAGTACAACAACCGATCTCACATTGGCGGGAAAATACGCGGCAAATTCTTCGGAGGGAAATTTAGGTTCCGAAGGTCGATCCGCCGCCGCCGCCAAAGGCACACCGTGTGCTCCGGCGTCGCGCGCTTCTCCACCGCCAAGTTCCATTAGTGCGCTCCAGAAGAGCGTGACCTAAATGAAAGGGATCCCAGACTCCGCGAAAATGTTGCTCGTCAAAGCGGACAGGAGTCGATGAGTTCTCGTGGCCATTAGCCCCCCCCCACCCCAACCTCCCGTAATTAGTGTCAACAGCGGAATCGTGCTTTGACATCGGGGAGAGTCGATTTGAAGGGCGGAGGAAAGAATTGTAAAGTTGTTTTACCCCTTCACGGCACGACGACGGCCCCCGTGTTACTTTATTCAGGGAGCGCGTACCGCAGTGCGGGAGTAAACTCTTTTTCTCTCGAATGAGCGTTAAAGACGAGCAAACGAGCGAAACGAAAAGGGAAAATGATTTACCTACACTAAGAAATGGCACAGTTCATTACGTAATGGGGTGACATGCTACCGAGTTCAGCCGAAGTTCACGGTTTCGAAAGACCAGTATTTTTTTGCTATTACTTAAAACTGGAGTAGTTAAAATATGACTCAATACTGCTAACTTTTCTAGGAGACGCGATGGACCAGAAGGGAGACTATTCACGTGCATACAATTTTTAATAGGAAAATAAAGTATTTTACGAAAGGCAGATTGCCATTACAATAGAAAAATATGGGGGCTGATTGTTTTTCTTGGTGTTAACGTTAATTAATACTATAAGTCAAAAACGACTACATTGATTTTTAGTGGCGTAAGTATTGGAGATAATTATTTTACCTCTAAAATTTTGTTGCGCCAACATTCGGGTAGGTCAGTGCACACTATTTGGAACACCATTTAGTGAAAAACTAATTTAGACTAGCAATTGATCAGTGACAAGAAAGTGATTTGAAAGTGAAAGCCATTATTTTATTATAATCCACTGATAAGTCTACCGTCACCTACCTATTAGGTTTTCTCCAGTCCGCCATAACTACGGTAGCTGTACAGAGCACTTCTATACTTTTAACATTATCTGGTGCCAAACTGGACCACACAATTGCAGTGGCGTAGCTTGAGTGTTTGCCGGCCGAGGAAACCCCCGAGTCTCACCCGCGCCCATCCCCTTCCCCTTGGCATTTTAATTTTCATCCCATTAGGGTACTTTACCCCAGTTCCCCGACCGATGCCGTAAACTTCAAGTGTCGCCCCCAAAAAGGTGCCGACAACTCCACCGCCCCATCCCCCACCCCATGAGCTACTCCATCAATGCCAACTAAACTTAATGAAAGCGTATTTAAATTTTAATTGTCTCCGTCTACTTTAACTCCATATTTACTATTTTATTAGGGTCCCTAGTATTTCACTCCAAAAGTTTAATCAGAACGAACGCTGGAATATGAAGTTACACACATGCAGTCTCAGTCGCAATGGATCTCATTTACAACGAAAAATAATTGCATTCATCCATATGCCGAATCAACTTCTATCATTGCATCGTACACCGTACATCGCAAATCCATGAAGTGATTCAGGTTTTTAATTCAAGTGAAATCTACGCATATTTTAGGCAAAAAAAATTGGATTGTTAAACGTTTCATCGTAGATTATTTCAAGTGGTTATTTATAATGTTACTCCACATAGGTATCGAGAACTATGGGACTTCAACTATTTTAACGGAAGGTGGCGGGCCCGGGATTTTTATCGCGCTGTGCGCGATCACTTGGAAAAGAAATAGTACACAAATTTCAAGGAGGACATCCACCCGAGCATCTTTTTTTACTGTAAAATAATGTTTCAAGTGCAAGTTCAACGCGCAAGTCGTTAATTAGCGTCTCGGCAGTAATGACTCTGCAAATGAGGCCACAGAAAATTAGGGTAAAACCTTCTTGGATGGACGTAATCAATAATTGCCTGCACCTCACTTTATTTCAGAAATAAATACCTACAGTTAGGTAGCTATATTTCATTCAGAACCACTTACGGGTAAATGCATCACGAATGCACTAAATATCCTTTCCTAATTATCAACGCAATCATGATATGATGATATTAACAGGGAGTTCCCACTGGTTTATGAAAAGTTCCCACTCGTTCTTCGATGCGGAGATTTAACTAATATTTGTTTCCTTTTTCCCCTAGCAAATTGTTCAGTATATTTTTGTGAAAACTTTTAATTAATCATGACTGAAATGCAACACTTAAATACAGAAAATGGTTTTTGATTAATCCGGTGCTGCAAGGCCAAATTTCTCAGCCCCGCTCCGGCAGTACCAGTGGAGCCTAAGAGCGTGTCATCCCAGCACACTTCACGCTTGGCCGTGGCATTTCAACGCATTCTAAAAACTCTGAGAGAAATTTTTTTCCGGGAATTTTACCAGTTAAGTTGTAACAAAAAAAAAGGATGAAGATTAAATGGACATATCTAATCACGAATCAAGAAGTCCTGCGGAGTGCAGGAGAGGAAAATTCGTTAACATCGAGAACCGGAATAGAAAAACGTATTAAGAACATTCAATGGCGTAACGATCCCCTGAAGACTATATAAGCAGTAGAAAGAAATGATGAAGGAAGAACGTTGATGCGTTTAACGGATAAGGAGAGATGCGAATGCGAGAAGGTATAAAGAAACAAAAAGGCAATCTGAGAAGCATCCAGCGGAGAGGTGTCTCAAAAGAGGAAATATTTTTTCTAAATTAAAAACGGGACTAGGACTGTTAATAGACAAGAGGGAGGGTTTACTGTTTACATTCTTAAAAATGAATTCGCATGCACTATTATGGGCAATAATGAACGAACATCACATGGGCCAAGTATTTTTTTTCAAATAACGCACCATCGCAAATGAAGGCATTCCCTTAGTGAAAACCACGCGACTGACTACTAGGTATGGAAAAACCCGGATATCAATACACCTTCTGCGCCCGGGAATAAAAAATAATGCTTTCCACCCTTTATTATTCCACACTAAAATCCTCTCTCTTTGCCACCCACCTCTTTACCCAGTGAACATAACACCTAGGTTTGTTTACCAAAGATTCAATTTTACGATCCACTCTAACCTTTATTTTTTTTCACACCCTCCACAAGGGTATCCAAGAACTCTCGGATCGTGTGACCATCTGGCCCAGAAAGCGCCCTTGCGATGAAATAATGGCCCGGGATATAAGGTTTGCTCATCCCACCCCTTGTCCCTTGGTCTGCGCTTTTAGGACCTGACGTCAGAAACGCCCCTGTAACACCGAAAAACTCTTAGTCGCCAAAGGGCCTGAATTTCCGCATCCACGGGGGGAAAAAATATCCTCCGCCTGAAATTTCATATCCAGGTTAAAAAACGTGCAACACATTCCCAGAATCCTCAGCATCCAACACTCCGCCGATAAAGTTTTAAAATAGGTTTTTTTTTAGAAGTTTCAGAATTAACGCGAAAAGTGATTTGAAAAAAAATATTAAAAATGAATCTACGATCAGATCCCCTTTAATAATATATAATGATTATACTGTCATGATCCTCAAGTTCTAAAAGCATTTATTTTCTCCTTAGTCGCACTTGAGTTGATAAGATGGAGTCGGATGGAATCCTTAGTTCATTTGCAATGGGAAACAGTCCTAAAGATGATATCAATGTGGGAAAAACTCTCCGGAACGAATATGGGGAAACACTTTCGGAGCATCTGCGGAGATGCATTGAAGAAACTAAGTTTCATCAAATGAACAGTGGGAAAATGTTCGATTGAAAAAGTTGAGGAAAGTACTTAAAAGTTTAGACCTTGACCTAGCTCACCTAGAATATGCGCCCAGTCTTTGGAATCACGTGCAGAGAGATATTACTTCTGAATTAAACATGATGGACGGAAAAGTTGTCGGTTTCGTGAATAATCGTAATGAAAAAACAGAAAGTGCCACACTATTAATGGAAATGCAGGTTTGGGAGCACCTTGAAGCACGAGAATGTACTTAGGACTTAAAATAAATACGAAGAGTATGAGTTTGACGCTTACATAGTAATTGTAATAATTATTAATAAATAATTGTAAAGGAATAATTATAACACCGCATTACGATGTCAGGGCAGACCACGACGATAAATGAAGGGAAATTGCCTGCCGAACGGAGCAATTTAAGGAATTCCTTTTTTCTCGCACAATTCGTGACCACAACAGTATCATATCATCGCGTACCACTATTTTACGTGCCTGATCATTTAAAAAATACCCAAAATCAATTTTAACCACCGATCGCACTAATAGCTGGGTACCCAACACCCCCGTCACACGATCGGTTTGCAGGGTAATGTCGATGCAGATGTGAACTTCACTTTTCATTACGCTAGGTACGCACTGTCTCTGGAAATCGATAACAGATGCAATTCCATGTTTGCCCTAAGTTTAGATTACAAAATAAGAAATATGTCGGATAACGTTTCGCAGCATCCTTTGCTAACATATGACTAATATCCCACGCGCAGTTCTTCCCCAAAATATGGGGAAAAAATCCGTCGTGCTCTACCATTTCTCTCCCCTGAATCCCGTTAAGTTTTCACCTTATCTTTCTCACTCGCTTGTTTGCTCAAGGTGAAAAGCTCGAGATTGTCACTCTCGGTGCAGGATAAATCACCTACGAAGACCAAGCTGGGCGAATGGCAACCGTTTAACCTTAGCCCGAGTCTTGAATCCGTCGCCAAACGTGACAGTGCGTATTTGCATACGGGCGCCTCGAAATGGTACCTCCTGTTACACGTCGCACGAATTAAAAATATTTATATTGCTATTGGTTATACGAGGACTGTTCAATAGAGTGCGATAGTACTTTTTTTGCACAAATTTATTTTTTTCATATTTTTAGATTAATGTGTAATGCATATTTGGTATAAGTTTCACTGCATTTGACTCCAGTCCATTGCGTCAGGGGCGGGCGAAACCAGTTGAAACAGGGTCAGGAGGAAGAACAACAGGACGTTCGCGTGCAGGCTGAATATCTCGCGCAAATCAATGTGAAGTCTGTTTTTTATCCTCCCTCCAGTCCATACTAATGGCCCCCATGTGACTTTTTCTTGTTCCCCAATGTGAAGAAACGCCTTTCGCGGAAAGCCAACAGATGGCGTAACGAACTGAACATGCATAAGAAATCGTACTTAGCTCTACCGTGTGGAACTCCTTCACGATTACGCTTAGATAAATAAATTGCAATGTTCCACAAAAAAAACACAGTTTATTCACGACCGGTTTCATTACATTAATTTATCATGAATTACATTACATTTCTCACCCGATGATGTTACTATGCAATAAAACCAGTCGTGAATAAAGTGTTGTTTTTGTGGAGCAATGGGATTTATTAATGTAAGTGTAACTGAACATGTTTTAACTTACAACGGCTACCGCCTACGCAATAATAAAGTGAAGCATTAATGGAACGTGTACCACACATGCATTACACATTAAGCTAACAATATAATAGGATATTAAATTTTTGGACAACAAAGTGTGTGAATAAAAATCTATGATATTTCAGACCTTGTGCACTAACACCTACACAACGTTCGTCGACATGCATGGAATGCCAAAACAAGACTCAGAACCACTCAGTCGTCATCTGACTAGTTTTGATCGCACTTTCAAGAATCGTGCTCGGGCTATTCGGCAGTGAAGTAAAGCGGGGCAAGTTGCACTTACCGAGTCACACGTGAGCTCGTTCACACAACTCTTCGTGACCTCACGCGGAACTTAAAGGGAGGTGTTTTCGTCCAGCTCATTAATTTTTTTCCTTCAGCCCGGAGCGCGGCGTAGAATGCGCACATTCCACTCCAACGTCGGACACATTTATTTTCAAGCAAATGGGCGAACCTCACGAGGGGAGGTAATTACGCCAATCATCGGTCATCCGTGAATTTGAAGAGTGAGATAGCGGTCAAACCAATTAGAGCGAAGCCAACCCAATATGTTACCCTTTTTAAACAATAATACGCGGGTGCGCGCAACGCCAATAAAGCAATCTGCAAACACTTGAGCGTGTAATTCAATGAGCAACGAGTGGGGATTGTTCCTCATTGACATTTCATCAGAATCGACAACGATTTTCTTCCGTGCGTCCCAATTCTCGATCCGTTAGTCCCCACCACTCACGACATTCAAGTTTGTCGGTTTAACTAACAATGCATTCGAGAGCGATCGATCCTCTGGTCATTCACGTCATTTTTTCTTCCGACGGACCCTAGTCACTGTTTGTGCTACCTAATTTTTCCCAGAGATCTGTTTATTCTGAGAATTATTCCGAGCTTAGCCGCGTGTGAGGTATTTTGTGCGACTCAAACGTTTCTCTAGCTTCCCAGTTACCTTTTTAAGGAGCTAAGTAGGCAATTGTTGTCGGTATACTCCTTTCCAATATTTCACTTTTTCGATAGAAGATGTTTAAGTTTACAGCCTCCTCACTATTAATTTACTATTACTTTTACCACTATTACTTTTACCACTATTAATAACCCCACACAAATTTTCTTTCTCTCTCTCTCTGTTATACCATCTGATCACTTGAGTGAGGGCCGTCCATTGTAAAAATTGCATTGCAAGACCACGGCCCTCGACACCAAAATTTAATAATCCAGCGCCATCGAATACCGACTTTCACACTTATCGATTAAACCTTAGAGTAGGCAAAAGAGCAACCCACGAACAGGAATAATACATATTATATAGGTGCAGAAAAATTATGCTGATAATAACTACGAAAAACGTAGCGTAAGAACGTTGAATTTGTAAGCACAGTTTTTCAAACAGTCGCTCAACTCTCGCAATGAAGCACAAAGCAAGTCCAACTATTGAAAGAAAACTACAAAACGGAATGGGACTCCGGTTTGCTTGACGTGCTGCTAACTATGCTGTTCATACACAAGGGAGACTAATACAAAGGCCTCTGCTACATATTTATTTAGATCAATTGAACAAGAAAACACCTGTTTCAAAATTAAACAACGAGATAAACGGAAGATCAATTCGCGACCAATTAGCTAATTAGGACTAAAATGTAGCTTATATTCAACTCTTATTTTCTTGCTCCGTGAACGCGAAGGAAAAATTAAAAAAAAAGAGAATGCACCACGCATAATGAAATCTTAAACGAAATGAAATCAAAACCGCGACCTAGGGGCAAAAAGGTTGCCATGCCTGAGGAACAAACTTGTACGCGTGGCATTAGATTCCAGGACAAAAACAAATGAGCGCAAATTTCTTATGGCATGAACCTTCCTTGAGCGCGTGCTGAAAATGAGAGCCCAGGCGAATAACTTCGCCTCCGGTGGGCACATTTCCCGAGTCCGAAAAGTGCCCACCAAATCGCCGTCATTCGCCCGACATCCCCGACACGCTCCCACAATGTCTCTTTGAGGACTATAGAAAGTCTCCAAAGCTGACCGTCCGAAATTGACTTTTAAACTGCTTTCCCTCGTGCACTCCGAGAGTCCTTAACGGTCAAATAATATCTATTTTTACAGAGGGCCGGCGGCAAGAGTGTGGGAATAGGTAAGGTGCCGGTTGAGGGGGGAAAACGGGAGGGTTGAGACCTCAAAAAGTAAAAACCTGGGCCGAGGGAAAACTTAGGAGAGCTATTAAAAATGATCACGGGGGGAAAACGCGTTTATAAAATGGCAAGAAATGTAATATACTTCCATGGCAAACACGAATCGTACGTGTATCTGTTGTTATTTAAGTACTTACTAGCGTTAGCTAAGATGCCAATCGCGATCGTCCGGTGTCCAAAACTTATTAATAACGATCGCGACAAAATTGCATCGCAAATAATGACACATTATAATTAAATTTAGCATTGTATTAATTAGTGTACCATGAAATTTAGCTTTAAACATGACGGTGGGACGGAGGAGGAGTGAATAGACATCCTAGCTCGCTATGTAGGTCCAACGGAAAAAAAATCGATTGGGTTCTATCCGATTCAAATTCTGAGATACACGATGGGAATGCGATACCGTGCTGTCGGAATAAAGTCACTTCTGCGATACTAAGTTTAAAAGACGCCGCGGAAGTATATTTAAATCGAAGCTCATATTTTGAAAACCGTACATTTCCGCCGGGCTCGTGAAAGAGAACGCTCGCTCCAAACGCCGCTCCCCTTGTCATCAGAAAATTCGGGATGGTGCCCGCACGAAAATAACGAATCTCCCGAAGATAATCGAGAGACCAATTACCATAACGGAGGAGGCAAAACTTTTCCCATAAAAGGACTTCCCATCCGCCGTCCGTGAAGTGCAATTAGCACGGATAATGAATCAGATCGATGGAGGATGCTCCACCCCCACCCCCCATATCCCCACTTGGTGCTCCCCCTCTTTTCTCGAGACTCGAAAATTTCCAGTGTTTTCCAAGTTGATTCAGTGGTTCCCACTACAAGCCCCTCTGCTCCGAGAAAATCACAGAATATTCCGACGGATCGACATGCGATCTCACATTGCGATGACAATCCGCCGTGCACGGAGATGTGACGCAAATGCGAGATTAATTCCGACACCAACGGAATAATTGAGACCTCAATTTATGCGTCGGCATATTAAATCGCCCGGATGAAACGCTCACACGAGATGATTGCAATTGTAATTGCTATCTTTTCGATCGAATTACCTACCGAGGATCAAAACGAAACCAAATTTACGCACCAAATACATGATATGTCCAGACATTTATTTAAGCCCGCATTTAATTTTGAAGGCACTTTCTTTATAATTTATTAAAAATATCAAATCTATTTACAGGTGATCCACATGGTACAACATTATAGTTCAAATTGAAAAATTTAATCTACTAGTTCAATGAAAAATGAAATAAAAACTAATATAATTTAAGTCATCCGCAAGGAAAAACATTTCGGGTGCCCGATAAGCCATTCTAGGCTTATCAGCAGGTGCATATTTAAACTATTCAATAGTTACCCATTCAAACACAGTCATTTCAACCGTCAATCCTTTGCCCTTTCTTTTAACTTTCCTCATACATATTACGTTATTTAAATCATCACTCAACTAAACTTATTTCATACTTCTTTAGGGAATTCATAATTCCGTGTGACTAGTTAATTAAAGACTGGCATCGCAACATCCCCTGCCAACATACCTTGGTGGCGTCATCGGATACCATAATTTGGATGCGAAAATTCGCCGCTTCCTTGCGGAAAATATGAATTTCCTTTATTCCATTTCAAAGGTAGGACTTAAATGCAAAAACATGAAGCGGTTCCATCGTTCAATGCGTCTGATAGCCGAGTCTCACATTCGATTTGGGGGAGGGGGGTACAATTCGACATACCGTTAAAATCCGTTGAAAATCTCTATTCTCTGATGGAGGATATGACGGGAATGCGGTGGTGCGACTTGAAGAGTGAACCAAAGTACCAAGGTAACATTGACGCCGATTCCAATGCCTACTTCTTGCTTAGAACACGCATCGTTACTGGTTATTCCGTCGACGATTTGAGGCTATAAGCGATAACGGTAACAAACATTCGGTTTCTTTGCTCTTTGTGCCGAGGTCATTTTGTCGACAATCCGGTCCACTCCGGTGTGGCGAGAATGTTTCTTTCAGCTCCACAAATGTTTTCTTTTCCTTCCTTTACCTTTACTCTTTTCCCACTTCTTTTTAACTTAAAAAAAGCGATAAACTCCAGAACACTGACGCAAAAGTATGCTGTTAGAAGGGAGAAAAAAATGGACAAAAGGAGTGTGAGAGGAAAGCGATATTACGGGAATACTATACCTACTCGTACGGCACGAAGAGACGAGTGGGTGAAGGGAATCGGGCGAAAAACCTACCAAATTCGCGAAAACCTAGTTGAAAAAGCTACTGTGGATACATAAATGGGCGTTGAGAAATAGAGGGAAATTGACTGCGAAATAAAAGTTTTTGTGACATTTATGTTCTTAAATCTAGAGCACAGCAAATTTTCCCATGAAGGCCTGTACAAAAATTTTAAAAAAGAGCAAAATTATGCCCACTCGCGTATTTGAGAAAATTATTGCTAAAAATATAGCTCCACTAGTTAAAAATGCGCTTCTCTTCGTGTCTCTCCACTTTTTTCTTTAACTCTACGATACTATTTATGGGCTGTATTCGATACCTTTAGCTCTCTGTGAATCCGAAAGCTAGTCTTAGAAGCGAGAGTACGCGCGTGGTTTAGAAGATTTTGAGATATGCGCACTGATAACAATTGAGAGAAGAAGTTGGGCACAGAGAGAAAAACACGCACGAGATGGTATTTTACGCGTGGTGGGACAAGCGAGGAAGTTGCTAGGCGAAAGTCCAAGAAGGCAGAGAGGTGGATGGAGGGGATAATGGGAGGTGGAGGGATGTTAAAAGCCGCCACAGAAGGGAGAAGGGCAAGTGATAGGGAAGAGGAATAAAGAGACAACGCTTCTTGGATGGCACGAAGGCAGGTTGAAGGTATGAACAACTGGAGGAGAAATAATTAAGGGAAAAAAGGGGGGGGAATCCATGTGATAAGTACTATTATCATTACAGTAATCAACCCGAAGGTCGGTTGTGTAGGTGAGGGTAGAGCTCACCCAGTACTAAGCCCAAC
>LYUA01000372.1:207064-226611 GCA_002093875.1 Calopteryx splendens
AACCGACCTTCGGGTTGATTACTGTGATGATATACGCGAAGCATAAGGGAGACAAGCTCACATTAACATGACGTTCTTATATTATACAGGCAACATGTTGCTATGAGTTTTAGGAAAAGGAAATTGAATCACATTTGGAAAAGGAATTACACAGTGTGGTACCCCAAGTTAGTCTGACAGCTAGGGAATACCTACAACGCCATTTAATTTGCACCAACAAATCTAATGCGGTGTACACAACCCTAAGCAGGGGGTACATCAACATACATTTATGCACGAGGCGTGACGTAACGACAACCCGAAACAAGGTTTAGTCGACCGTTTTAGGTGCAATATATCTTTCGTGTTCCGACCCCTATGTTAAAAATATTGAGAAACGATGGGTTACAGGGCGTTGTTAAACCCTTTCCAACTACGACAGCGATAGGAAACCTATCGAATGAAATATTAAAGGAGGAATTAGATCCAAAAACGTTCCTCTAGGTGGGTGTGTGTGATATTTTAACAGGAAAAGTAGTGTTACTGGTTTATTGGAAGACCGGGAGCCAATGCGTGCATAGAGAAAATCCCAAAAAGTGACACAGAGGACACGTGTAAATCATTAATTTCCCACGCCCTACCGGTAGATAGGATGGCCCGGATAATATAACAATCTATCTCTCTTAAAAATTTGAATACGTGATTTCCGTGGAGAGAGTGCAGTCAATGGCGCGAGTTTAAGAATCTCAGGCTATAGGTTAACACCGAAAATGTCACTCAGTTTTCAAGATTTTGTACTACCTATATATGTATATTTCTTAATTTTTTGGCTAGCACCAATTCAAGATAATATTTCAGTTGTCTTTATAGAATATGTATCTACCCATCGTAAGACGAGAGCCTCTGAATAACTCTTCTCACACATACTCTCGCGAGTACATTGTTACCGAAATTATTTCAACATATACTTCAAGAAAATGGAGACTTGAATTTAATATTCAATCATATTCCGGAAATGAAATGAAACAAGTCGGTATCCACGCTGAAAAACTATATAGAAAGATGATGCAGAATAGATACCAGTAATTTAATTAAAAAGGCAGCAATGCTCTGTCAAGGATTTAGCCATGGCTATGTGACTTGTCATTTTCACCGGAGTCCTGATTTTTTAATGAATTTTCACATAAGTACTTTATGAGGAAAGGGAACTTCATCAGTTTCAAACTAATTAATGCTACTTTTTCCTTTTATTCCGTTTAAATATTCATCAGTTTAGAAGTAAGTACTGCGTGTTTCACTGAGCTGATTTACACAGAAGCCCCGTGATTATGTCCATAACTCACGAGCACTTCCAGTGTCCGTAAATCGGTCACCTCACATGCGGCATCGGGATGCCTCGAAATCCCAAGAACATGCCTACATGCCTATTTACACCTAGACAAGTATTTTCGAAACCATACATATACTTATATCCTAGAAGGATTTGAAAGAAATTTAGAATTTTGATTGGTGTGAAGCTCTTTTTCAGTTTTTGCTCTGCAATGACCAGGCTCATCAGATGGCATTCTCTACGGATTTTAGTTGATCAAAAGGCTTTCAAAATTTGTCTGTGAAATGATAAACGCATACGGTCACGTATTTAACGCAAATAAACGTTATATTTAAATTTAAAGATGCGAAAAATTTGGTTTAAAATACAAGATATAACCGAGGGCGTATCACAGTTCACATCTTGTTATTTCGTCCCTAGCTCGTCGCAATATCTGATTAGCAATGTCATGTTTCAGCAAGAACGACATTTGCATTCTCTTCAACTCGCTTGCGGGGTTGGTATTCAACGGAGTCAAGAATTTTTGGAGGAAAGTTTACAGTAAAAAAAAAAGATATGTCACTTTAAGGAAACGTTAAAACACTTTAGAGTGGAATGCACAACAGAATCTACATGCTTTATAAATAAAACTAAGTAAGCCTAATATCGACGAATTACGAAAACATCAAAAAAGGGAAATACCACGGAACCGTAGAAAAAGATACACGATTCCGTTTTAGTTTCCAATTCGCTCATTTTATTGTTTTCCTGTGCCTTCATATTCATATTTACATTTCCTCGGAGTGTTTTTAAAATAGCCGAATAAAGAAAACCAAATAATGCACGATGCGGGCTCTAAAACGAGGGCATATAATGTCGACCCTACACGGCCACTGACATTCCTCTTTTATTTATTTCTTTCTGGTATTGAGGTCGCGAATATTTGAAAGGGAAACATATTTATGCTCGAAGGTTTTTGATCGCCGACCCATGAGCAATCATTTCTTTATAAAGATCATCGTAAACATGATGTAGAATCAACGAACTTGTCGTCGAAACCAGGACAGGAGCCGTTGAAAAGGATACAGCCGAGCAGAGAAAGAAGAAGCAGTTTATTCTGGTGCGCATTCATTTTGGCGTCAAGCAATTGCGTATATTTACCCTAAGAGACAGTTTCCAAATTCAAAGCATTTCTTTCCGTTTCTGCTACCGCAGAGCGCTCGGGTTGGTGAGGTCCTCGACCTCTCCAGTGAGTTCGAACAAGGATATCTCCTGATGCGTCGATGGGGGAGGGAGACTTGCGAGACCATCTAGAATACATCAGCAACTCGGCCGTGTTCGTTGAAAAATTCTTTATCAGCGAATTCTTAAATCGTCATACGATCCGCGTAAAATAAGCATCTCAAGCATTAAAAAAAAACATGCAGGCATCGTATGACAGGAAACGAGTTCTCAATCCGTAATGTCGAAATTAATTCAAGACCCATCTATTCTATACAAACACACTCGTAATGGTGGTGGCATAGAATATACGAAAATGCACCTCGTAGATATCAGTTCACTGATCCGTCTTCCTCAACGCAATCAAACCCGAAAAGATAGGCAGCGAGTTTTTCCTGTGGTTTTTCTCCCACATCGTCATTACTATTGTCATTGAACCTCATCCCCAAGCCCAGTGAAGCTGAGGGTGCCCAGAATCGGTCGTCACCGGGAATAGAACTCGGGCCCTCCGGTCAGAAGTCCAGCGGACTGGACTACCACGACCCCTAAAACATTAAAATACAAGTGCGAAATTATGCGCGATCAGAAAAATTTAAAGGAATAGGTAAGTCAATCTAATTTCGACAGCAATCGTGAGTTTCCTAAACAAATATTCTCGACGTGTTGCGATAAGGAAGGAATGCGTTTGGAACCAATGCAAGCTTCCGTCACAACGCAGGGTGAAATATAAGTACCATTATTTCTGCTGATAACTTGGAACTACGTCTCTTACCACGGCATGGACTTCAAGAGAACAAAACTAAAACAAAATCGTCAAAGGTCACCAAGTGGTTTGGTCTGGGGTTAGACCTATCGTACTCCTCCAATGCGTGCTCCACCGAAAATATTTGATCTACTAATTTAAGACATTGTTCTACTAAAATTTCACATGGTCGGCCAGGTTAAAATGCTAAGTTTAAGGTTTGTACATTTATTTATCAGGAATATTCATGAAAAAATATAATTAACAAGAGTGCTGAATGAAAGTTATATAACGATATACGATATATCGATAAACAACTAACGATATAATATATAACGATAAACAAATTTAGCATCATTCAAAAATCAGCACATGAATCTCGAGAATGTTATCTCAGCATTCCGTAGCAATATTCATCAGCATGCGACTGAAGCACCAGTTAAGTGGCGCCTCTCATCTTTCTTAACGTCTTGATCTTGGCGTTTAACCGTGAGCGTTCAATTGACTGCCTACTCGTTCCTTACTCGGAGTCTTCGTAATGCCGCTGGTGATTTACAGTGAAAGTGGTGAGCTATAGCGTTTTATTCGTTCAATATAACCCTCCTTACAAAATCTGCGCGGTTCATCATCTAAATCGCAGGGTAACCTGCTATGCATCTTATGAACAGTACGTTGCCAAAGAATATCTCATTTTTAAATGAAACTGTAACACTCGTTTATTCGTTATTGTTTTGATGGGTGTGTTGTATCCGCATTTGTTGGTATATTGTTAAATAAAGGGTTGGTTGGTTGGTTTGAACGTAAATGGTCTAGTTGATTGAATGAAAAACATGTTATCGGTAAAGCACACATTGGAAGAGTATCGAGTTTATTTTATGGATCATGAATGCATAAAATATTCTGAGATCATGGCCTAGGGTACCGGTGGCGAGTAAATATATCCCTATATCCAAAACGTCACGGGTTCGTGTCGCGTCTTAGATTAGCACGGAAACGTTGCAAAAACGCCGGTCCCTCGGCTCCTTTGGGCGCCTGACGTAAAGGCCAAAAACGGTTTATTGGGAACCAAAGTGCCTAAGAGAAGAGTCCAGAGGGTTATAAAGCCAGGCCAGAGGCTAATAAAATATTCAGGGGGGCGCTAATAAAAGCGACTCGTTCGATCCCCTCCGCCCCTTCGTGCACGATGATCACTTTTCCCACCCAAAGGCACGTTGAACGGAACCTTCCACCACACCTGGGCTTCTATTGCGGAACTTTTCCAAAGTTAAATGCATGCCGGGTCAAACGACATCCAACCTCGCCGAATTTCTAACGCAAACTTCTCCCCCGAGAGCGTGAATTTAGTCTACAATGGGTGCAATCTTCGCTCGAAACGCATCGATCGAACAGTTTCGCAACTGACTTAACTGGCCTGGTTTTTCGGGCGACAGTTACAAATTCGTTACAACGGAATGGTCTACGAAAAACTCGCGCGGCCCTCCAACCGAGGACTACGGTTCAATTTTCCCGAGTTTCTTTTTTTGCCGTCGTAGCAACGACCCAGGATTATTTAGTATGTTTTCGCGTACTCTCCGAGCCCACCGACGCGTACATTCCGTCCACCCGGGGAGAGGGCATCTCAAAAGCTCGGTGCGGCGGAAAAATATCCACATAAATCACTCTCGCCCACGCACGCATACACTCACACACACACACACACACCGGGGTCGTAAGCGGGGCGGAGACGACTCGCGCGCCTGGAAAATGGGGCGACTCCGCTCTCGAGGAGGGCAATGCGTTCGGCAGCGGTTGGGAGGGAGAGGTTCGAAGAGAGAGAGGGAGGGAGGAGGAGGAGGAGACACGTGCGCGGACTTCGCGATGGGGGCTCTTGCAAGATACTGCGAAGCGACTTTTTCATATTGCACATCGATATCGAGTAGATGAAAAACCTAGGAGTTGACTCAGGCACCAAGAAATACCAATAATTCAATCCAGTACCCTAATACCTACACCTAGTGTTATTGTCCTAGGTACTGCACTGAGGTACCAGAACGTAAGGTTCCTACCCCAGGTGCAGGCACCGAGGTTTTAATGCCCTCGGTACCTTTCCTCGAAACCTTTTGTTATTTCAATAAACAGCAGGATTTGGTCCGTTCTTGAAATAATGCCAATCAGAATCATTGCCAAAGACATCGCTCCAGAAACAATATTTTATTACATACAGCAGAGTTACAATCCTCAATTTTATGTTCTTCTACTGAAATCCCTATTATCAGCTCGTCTTGCATGCTTAGAGTACTACAATGTTAAAAATACATATACAGTGCATGTAAATCTGTTGGCAGAATACCCTTGGCCCTTCCAGATATACCCGAACCAAATTTTCTTATCCTAGTTACCAAATCCATTAAAAGCCAAGCACAACAATCAAGCCAAAGTTTGGTTTCATAGATGACGATGAAATTCATTTCCTATCTTTTTGCCAACTTCGGTTCCCAAGGGAGATCTGCTACCCTAAAAATCACACAGCTTGAGTGAAGCTGAGGGTGTCCAAAGTCACCAGGAATCAAACCCGGACTCTCGGGTCGCTGAACCCCCCAATCTACTACGCCCCTACCGAGCAGATTGGCTAAGTGATGCGTTGAAATGCAAATTTAGGTGTGGAAATGTAAATTGGGCTACTGGGATATTCAGTTTCCAACACCCACCCTTATCATCCCCATCGTAGTAATCACCCCGAAGGGTGTTTCCGATGGGTGAGGGAGGAACTCACCCCGAAATAAGCCTTTAGGTGAGTGAAACTCACTCATTCAGGTTAGGAGAGGTCATAATAATTCGACTTCTCACCGAGTTCTAGCGGCCAGAAAATCGCACCGCTTGGATTTTCAGACGGGGGCGTCCAAAGGCATCACCCACCGGTCACTAGCCCAACGGCCCACCCACAAGACCACAACGCTGAAAATACCCCAAGGAGATGATGAGTTGGTATGGCTGTTATGTTATAAATACTACATCCATAATATACGCAGATATAAGGAAGGAGGAAGAGGAGAAAATCTACAAAGTTCAAAGAGTCCCAACTTAAATAGGTACCACACATTCCAATTTAATGCACGAAGTAAAATGTAATTTAGACCATATTCATTTCAAACTCCATACACCCGCACGTTCACGATATTCATTTTTTTTAAATAAATACAGCCCAGCTTCGCGAAGGTTCATGTTGACTGAGGGAGGGTTACGAGGGAACGTGAGTTTCGCAACTTTCACCGCGGGAAGCCTTAGGAAAAATGACGGAGGTGGGACATAAACGTGAGGGAGGGGATGCACGAGGAGGAGAAGTTATAAGAATTCCAAGGTGAGTGGCATGAGCTTAAAATACATCAAATAAGGTGCTATCCGTTTCGATGAATAGGTACAGGCAAGCGTTTTTTTTCTCCATTGCATACCAGTATATCTCTCGCGCAATGTTTCCACTCAAAAAAGTCTGAATCAACATTAACTCTGAAGGTCGGTTTGACGAGTGAGGATAGAGCTCACGTGGTAGAAAGCCCTATTGCGTGTGGAATTAACTCATTCATGAACTCTGCATATTACTCGGGTTTTCGCCGCGTTCGTTGGCTTTTGAAGACAACAGTTTTGCCAGCATACCTACCAGCTGGAGCGCTCAGGTCGAAAGTCGCCTAGGAAGCCAAGATACTTTTTCTACGCCGCCTGTGGTTCCCAAAAAAGCTATGGTACCAATAAAATGATTCAGTATGTGTCTTCTTGGAGGTGATCTGAGGTAGTACCCGGACTTGAACTTGAATGGAAACGATTCAATGCCCGTCATCATTTTGTCTTCCATACAGAAAGAATTTAAAGGGGAATTTATTTTTTCATACAATAGTGGTAATGATACAACTCGACATTATAATTACTTCTCACGATAGACTGTATCACAATGGAATCCTGAATTTCCAAAAAATTATCCGTATAAAGTTTCTTTTTAATTAATAATGTGCGTGGTTTTGGTAAAATATGTATCTACTTTTAACTAATTTAAGAAATGAGGAGCACTTGCATGATAAGATATAAACATTGCACCAAATAATAATTTTTTTGGAAGGCTACAATTCATAATTTGACTGGTAGTATTATGTATAGTAATACAGAGAGTCTACTTAGTGAACAAATATGATGGACATTTATTATTTTTCGTAGGCCAAAATACTGGCTTACAAAATTTACTAGCAGAAATGAAACTCCATTCAAAATTCAAAGGGGTGAGATCTACTGTTACATCAATCGAGCAAATAAAATAAAATGAAAAAATGTCCTTATTGCGTTACTTGGGCGTCATCACGGAAGATATTTGGTAATTTTTTTGGCACGTTTTGAGGGCAATAATAATTCATTCTAAACATTTAAAGAGGCATTCCATTAAGGCTGAAGTGGAATCAAGTAGTATAAAAACTTAAAATAGATTTACATAACATTTTCAAGAGCCATTTACACAATATAAAGATGACGAAAAGATGAATACATATTCGGCTTTGTAATTAAGGCATATGTAATTAATCACTGAAAGTTTGAAGCAAATAACTACCTACGTAATGACGAGCAATGTAAACTCCAAATTTTAATTTTACTCGTTTAAATGATTAACGAAACTAAAAGTGGTTGAAAATGGGCATGAAAAACCTTATCAGCTCCACTAGAATATCAGCAATGGCACACTTCTAGTACGATACCTATTCTGTAAGCATTTAAGACTCATAGGACAGGGTACAAATATATTGGAATAAGATGACGTTATAAAGGATATCCATTACATTCATCAAAAATTGTAAAGATGGTACAGACCTTGAGTGTTGCCGGTTATTAAACGAGACGGGAACTCCTACGAACAGAATAGAACGAATAAAAACTTTTAAAAGGAACGCAGTTTACTTTTTATGCCCAAGGAAGTATTAAAGCCCAACACTGCAAAAACAGATAAGATCGCCCGCATCACAAAATAAGAGAAATTCAGCGTCGAAATGAGGATAAAAACAAACTTTTCCCTCCACGACGACCATTCACGGACGGAACAATGGTAACCAGTGTAACCAAACAGCTCGACGTTTTCATCAACAACAGAACTGGCGCCAGCACTCTCTTTTTTTTCTTTGCGGACACTTCATAAAATAATATTTAAATGTTTTCACAATTACATAATTAACGGCTGGCTTATCAGTCCCAGGCCACACAAACGCGCGCACGCTGGTGGTATCTGCCAGGGTATGATGATATGTGCGAATGCAATTCTCAGCCACCAAAGCGCGCGAGGACTAGGAATTCACACCCGACTTCACGCTCCGCCGAATAATGGAATACCTTACTGAAGGGAAACGAGGTAGGACCAAGTTTTCGGGGAAAAAAATAACTCGGGAGAGGCTGGAATCCCTCCGGATGGCCCATGAAAAGATTACGCATGAATTGTCACGACTTGACGAGCCAGCGGAAGCGTTCGTGGAGCCTCGGGAATCGCATTATGGCACGTGAACGCATTCCACGCGAATGAAACGCACGCATCAAAAGAAAGAACCAGTACCCATTCCATCATGAGATTGCGTCACGAACGCAAAAACCTTTTACCTCAGCGTCCCATTATTCTCTTTAAATGGTCTCTTTAACTTTCAGAATTAAAGGCAATTCAATTTTTTTTACGTACCTACTTGCGTGAGAGTGATAAAAAGAATGAGAGATCTTCCAAATATGTCGGAGCATTTTTTTTCCTAAAGTGGAAAGTCAAACTTAATCGCATTAGGCATTAAGTACGACGGCCCCTTCTAGTTTATCCTGGAGTTTCCTGAAAATTCCAATTTAAGTGCATTTTAGTACCTATTACGCCAGAATACGGCACTGAATTCCAAAGACGCATAATCATTATAGAACTCGTATTCGTGGCGGAAGAATAATTTAGTTTTTCACAATGATTTACCTCTCCTAGGGCTTTCACTGTCAAAACGTGGGGCAGCGTGACTAATTAAAAAACGCTTGTCTTTAAAATATACGAACAATATTTATATGCCTTAGTGAAATTTTTCTTTATACACGATTGATCAATTTACCTCTAGCGAAGATTTAATTATTTTAGGCAAAAGGAAGCAAGTTTTTTTCCGGAAAAAGTTATTAAAAATATAACTGCCTCGTTCTTACCGAAGTTAAATACCCCTTAGGTGAGGAGGTAAATACATTTTCACCAAAAGAAAGAGAAACCGTTTACGAACAACCACTAATAGAATAATAATTGCAGTTACTTTTGAGCTATTTGTACTATTAGATCGACGGCATCGCTACTTTGCTAGAGAAAGTTGTGATTGGGTAACTCATATGACCGTAATTGCGAATTCCCTTTCGGCATTACTTTCAGATTCAATTATTTCATTTTGTTGCGCTTTATCGTTGGGACAGTTGAAAAAACTAAATAATACAGAGGATCGGTTTGGTGCGGCGGATAGTGCACTAAATTTCCCACTCAAAGGGTCCAATTTCGAATCCCGGTTGTTGTAGGATTGGTATCACGATCCCTATCTGAGTACCACAAGAGGGAACTTCAAGTTCAGACACCGTCCGTTAGATGAGTCGTTAAAACCATGCACCCCTTGGCGCCTTTCGCTTCGAATATATATAATGCTGACACCGGCTTTCCCTCCATCCCCCGCAGTTCCCTGAAAATATTTCTTCTACCACATTATTCACCTATCCCTAACGACGCAAATGACCTCAGCTGTCAGTCGACTCCCCTAATAACTACTACAACCACCAATAACCAACCACCACCAAGAAAACACTTATATTTAAAATTTACGAACGATATTCATGTAACACAGAGACATTTTTCTTTATGCAAGGTAGATCACTTCATTTATATAGCAATTTTTTTTATTTATTATTTTCGGCCACAGTAATCAGTTAAGTATGGTTCCGGAAAAATTTTATTAAAAATATACTTGCTTCGTACATACCGGAGAGATATCAGGGATAAAATATAATTCCTATTTAAAATGTAACCCTTAGCACCCTAACCGTAAGAACGGGAGAGCCCCTAAGTGCATATGATCGTGTTATTTACCTCTTTAGCCTTCATGAAACCAAGCCAAGTCTTCCTCCCAAGGCCAATGTCAACAAGGCACTTTCGTTCCGAATGACCGGAAGAAAAAGGAAGATAGTGCACGATGCGTGCCAAATTTCTCTTTTGCCCTTTCCCATAGCAGTATGTCTTCCTCGCCCAAGTTTACGAGGCCCCCGCCGCGCGTTACCGAAGAAGGCATTACCGAAGCCCCCCGACGAAAGTGAGCCGTTTAGAGCGAGTGGTCGCCCACGCGCATGAAGAAGAGGCGGCCACCATTCATGACGACGAAATCTCTTGCTTACGGCGCTGTCATAAAAGTAACAACAGCAACGCGGGCGGTGCATTCAATAGCCTTTGGTGGGCATGGTCGGACCAAGCCTAAATCAAACGGGTAATTTATGAAAAAAACTTAGCATCTGATACTTTAACTCCCAATTATTATTTTATTCGGAAATCTGAAACGTATAAAACAGGAAGTGAATAAAAACCATGACAATGAAAACGAAACGCCAGATTTTACAATGGGTCCATTGGCACCTTGGCAAACTGTACAATACCTACCCCATAACCCCTGAAGAGCTTTCATTCTCTCAAAGGCACCAATATCAAGAAATGACGCTAACAACGAATGTATTAAATTAGTACAATATGCAATTAATTGGTCGTGCCGCATGTATACATTAAACCCAAGACTCTGAACGTTAGGGATGAGATGTAACAGAGTACTCTGCTGAGCTCACAGAAATTTTAGGATGGAGGGAGGTAATTACCACTTTTATATCACACTGAATAAACTCTTAGTGAAAATAATATATTCTCTGGCTGTCACCAGAGAAAAAAACCACGTCCGTATTTTCATACTGAAGATTTTAATTTCCATTATTCCTGAACCAATATCTGTTCAAATAAGATGAGACTTCATGCATCAGACTATCGCCTCGTCACGAAAAATACGGATTCAAGAAGGGCCGCGTGAAAATTCTGTGATCGTACGCTGGGTTTTGCGTCATAGATCAAATAAAAGATCGCCATTCGAAGTCAAGGGAATTCGAGCAGTCGCGAACAAACATTAAAATGGCCACGATTTATGCATACCATCCCCCGCACACACACAGTCACCTTGTGCTTCTCGGAGGAAAACAATCGGGCCTTGAGTGAAGAGCAGCACTTGAAGCACGTTAACAAAGACGATGGAAGGGAAAATGCCTGAAATGCGATACATGGGTTACGTTATGCAGTTCGTAATGGTGTACGGTTAATATACCGACTACGATGCCTTTCTAACAACGATATGGAGCCGCCAAGCAACGCGATATCGAAAGTACGACATTATTTTGTATTTGTTATATTTACTTTTAAATGCCGATCATAGACCACATGAAAACACTAAGATTATGAGCGAAAGAGTGTATATTATCCTTATAATTTACGCCACTAAAATAATTGAACACATGAACTCTATGGGGGTTAAAAACGAAACTTAAAATCTCACTCATGGGAAAAAATAATTTAATTATGGTACGAAATGTCCCTGCGATGATTTGAATGCAAGTTGCGATGCCGATTTACATCGAAATGTGGACAGTGACACTTTTGCTTTAAGTATGCAGTTCGCATCGCGTGCACATTTTTTTGTAATTCGAACAGCCCACAGCACCGTGTGTGGGATGACGGACGGATGGGCATAATGACCATTATTTCTTCATGAATCCGGTATCACTGTCATTACCCGAAGTGTCAAGCGTTGGTGTTCTGGTACATTAAAAGAACTGACGCGTTTCCACGGCTATGGTTTGGCGTTAGTTGTTAACAGGAATATATAGTATATATATATATATATATAATTATATATTCCTGTTAACAACTAACAATACATATATATATATATATATATATATATATAATAAAGCTGTGGTCCATAGTGAAGGTGGGTAGAGAAGTCGCTATTAGCTAAATTCGGGCACCGTCAATTATTGCTCCAAAGGTAAGCTGCTGTCTGTGTTGTTTATTCGTGGGTATTGTTGTCAGGGAACATTAATTCAAGAGTGAAATCAACCAATTAGCCTGAAGTTTAGATGCGAAAATCTTTCATTAACGCCCGGAATTTTTCACCTACGCTTAATTTTTCACATAACCATCCGTTAAATGGCTCTATTTTTATTTTAAATGTTCAACGGTAATTTTTTTACATTTATCATTCTTTTGACACAGCTCGCTTGAGCTCGTCCATACTCCAATCTTCACTGACTGCATCGTTTACATATCGCTGAAGAACCTGAACACAATTTTTGACAAGACCCCCGAGGGGATGCTTTCCTACAGATTATTAGCGACCATGTCGACTGAAGTGCCGTGAATCACCAAAAATAAAAGACGAGTGCGCCGTTCACGAAGGGTTGACAAAAAGGCGATCTTCGCCCAACGTCGCCGCCAAAGGTTAACGCGGAGGGTACACGCGGTGTTTAACAGAACGAACGCGTGCCAAAGCATGTGATTCATTTGAATAGGGGGACTGCGGTTACGCAGCGGAAGACAGAACGAGGCTGTTTTATGCCGACTCACGATTAGGTGAATCCTCGCCTGTATGCTGCTCACGTACCACTTACTTGCTCGACAGGGCTTTCTCAAAAATGGATAAACCACTCGGGAAAACGACGCTGTCAAAAAAAAAAAATTATATATATAGGTAGGTACAAAAGTCGGTTGAGTCGAAATTGTTTCTACAAAAATCCAATGCTCCTGGAGGACGGTGATGAACAGCTTTGCTTTACATTTGATCCCAGTTTTAATTTAAGGAAATAGAAACTAAAAGAATTAAGGTTAACGAATATTCAGCGCGCGTGTTTATGAGTAGGTACCTTCCCTTTGTTCTCCCATTATATTTGAAGTTTTTTTTCTTACGTCTACCTATCCGCCAGACTCGTTTTTATCCATTCTACTCCACATTTCAAAAAGCTCTAATCCAAGCACATCCCCTTGTCTTAATGACCTAATAATCTATGCATTAAAGAAATAGAATAATAAAGAGCTGCTACGTAGAAGGTGGACAGAAAAAAATCAAACGCGCCTCACGTTCCTTGAGGTGCAACAACGCTTCCATGAATGACGATAATAATGGTGGCATAATTGAAATAAGTCGCATGAACGTGGCGTCCAAAAAAAATGAAGGTAAGAAATGAACACGATGAAGAAATTTAAGGAGCATTGAATGCCATCAAATTGCCTGCACAGATACAGAAAGCTAATTATTGAATTTCCTACTGCTTGAGTTGAAGAAACTTTCAAATTTAGAATCCTACTGTCCCTTTTGCGTATGAATGGAAGAGCCTATCAGTCCGATATGGGGTGAAAATTAATTATCTTCCTTATTTATTTTTTCATACGCTATTTCATAATCATTCTTGGTGGAAAGATAGATCAACATAAGAGAGTCGGTCTCCTGATTGAACGACCTTATTCTTCTCTCGCAAATTTCGTGATCAAATTACAAACGGAAAGAAGCACTAATATGTTAAAAACCTCTATTTTCTGTTTTTTCCCCTCCTCCTTCACGGCTGGTGCCCTAATACCACCTGCCACAAACCCTTACGGCGGCTGGGGAGTACCTATTGTATGGAGGAAGTAGAACATTAAGCTAACGATGACATAATTTTAAAACTACTGAGTGACATAAAATTGCATCGTAAGTCTTACCTTCCCCCGTAGCATCTGCCAAGAGAGAGAGACTTCAAAGAGAGAGAGAGAGAGATGTTTTTCTTTCGAAGTTGGACGTAATGAGTAAGAAGACTTTATAAATTGTAGAAACCACAGAAAGGCGAAATTTTGAAATCAGCGTGCATTGGAAGAAAAAAGATCAAGTTGCAAAGAACTGTTGAAGCTTTCGCCAACTCCTCTAACACGAGATCCCTAATTGGAAGGCATATCATCCAATCCGTATTATCAACCAATAGAGCTTCCCTTATAACAAACACATGATGGAAAATCTATCTTTGGGACTTGTGTAGCAATAAAATTTTCAAAATGAAGAATGAAAACTTGCATGCACTAAAAAAACTTAAATCTCGGCCATTTGTTCTCAAATTGATCGTCTCGAGATTAATTGGAGTGATATAGAATATATTCAAAGAAAAAGAAAGACTGACTAAATTTGAAAGCTTACTTTTGTTTTTAACGTACAAAGTCGAGTACTGACAGTACAGTAGATGTTTTTCAAAACTTAATATTATACTGAGTATATTACGGTGGCTTTGGATATACCCGAGTAAATATTTTTTGCCGGTAGTACGAGTTGTTTTATCTCCCGGGGCTATCTTCTTCTAATTTTTTAGAGTAAAGTCACATTAGATTCAAAATTATAACAAAGAGAAAGACTATTTCACGTCAGCGTGAAAAGATCGTTAAAATATAGCGAAAGAAGTCATTAATGAAAGAGTTTCCAAGAAACGAAACCTTCCGACTAGAAAGACATTTTTTCAGTACTAAGAACTTCTATAGCGTTCAGCAGTGAAAGATAATGCATCAAAAGTGTTCCCATCATTATGTCTACGTGATCATGTCTTGCATCATCACACTGTCCCCACCGTCCTATTATGATTCGTGAACTTTTAAATCTGCCCATTTCACGAGCATTATACTGAGCCATTTGAAAACTACGTATCATTTTAAGAGGCTTTCATCAGAATGTTCAACTCCGCGCTGAAGAAACGTTTCCTTGGACGATTCTATGCTCAATTTATACGGTGAAAGTTAATTCCGGCTGTGCGAGACCTGACTGCGTGACCTATGGTTTTTCGACGAGGTGCCAAATATCGGATGAAGAAACGCTTTCGATTGAAAACAACAATCCTCTAGCGCAAGGTTTTTCTTCGAATCTCTTGACGGCTTTCTAATGGCTGTAATGTGGGTAGACAGGTCAAAGAATATCGAGGAAAAATCCTTTTCTTCCGGGAGAAATTAGTAGGAAAGGCGACTTAGGAACAGCAACGAGAGAGCAGTTTCGTGTCATATTGTTATTTTAGCAGAACGAAAAAGTTGGTGGGAAAATTTAATATTCTATTTATAGGCTTCGACAGGAAATTCTGTAATAATGGCATGCATGACAGAATGCTTCTTTGGACTTCTTTGGCAAGTACAAAGTCAAATAAACTGTTTCCTGTATCCGTAGAAACTTTGTGGAAATGCTTCACAACGCAAATAGAAAACATAACTGTTTTTCCACGTAAACTTTATGTAAACACAACACACGACCCGATTTCGTTGAACGCCAAAGATATTAATATTCAACGAAACCTGAGGCGTGTGTTCTGTTTAAATAAAGTTTACGATTAAAAATTTGATTAAACTTTCTATTTTCAGACTTTTTAAATTATGCTATTAATTCACAATCTCATCGCCCCCGCATTATTGTTTACGATTTCAATTTTTAAGGTTATTGAGGAACGTCTCCTTGCAAATTTGCGCCTTCGCAAATAAAACTTGCATAGAACTCCCTTCGAACTGTAGGAAATTGATCGAATAGGATCGGATCGATAGGAATTACCTTCACAATGCAAAAATCAATCGCCTGCACCGGGACTCGAACCCCGATCCCTCGACTTCCGGCTGACTGCTTTAGCAAGTTAAGCTACCCAGACATGAAATTTTAAGAGCTTTAAAAGGAACAAGATATCGAGATTGGAAATCGAGGGATCCGGGTTTGAGCCCCGGTTCATGCGAATAATTTTTAAATTGTGAATTTTTCATACGTGCATATGCAACAGCGGGTCATCCGTTAAAATTTAATCTTAATATCTTCTTTAATTAATATTTAATTCTCCTTCAACTCTCTGGTCTAATGCTTAACTTCTGGATTTTGGTTATGACGATTTGCGATTACCACGCAATTTTCCAAATAATGTTTCCCACTTTTCAGCTATGTGTGCAACCTAAGAGACTTCATGCTTCAAAATAATTTTCATAAAATAACGGACGCCGCGTGGATAAATTACTAACTTGCAATGATACATGTTACCAGTTATAGGGAAACCGTTTCATTCTGCCGTGGGAGAATCCCTCCGAATGAGGAGTTCAGAATTATTTCTATGCAGAGAATGTGTCCACTAACAGTCATGGAAAACATTTCTCATATGGAGCCCAAGGGCAAACCAACTTCATTAGGGGCTTACGACTCAAATGAAAGAAATCATCAACGTGCACATTGCGTGTGATGAAGTGCCGCAAGAAACTGTTCTGAAAAAAAAATCGTAAAAATACCTGTTTTGAATATTTTTTCTAATTTCCTTCTATCAAAAATGATGCATGCATGCAACAGTTTCGTGTGCATTCTGATTCTGTGTAAACTTAGACATGGATCGCTGGGGTAAATTAAAGTCACGCACGCAAGTCACGCTGAGGGATAAAGAACATGCGTAGTTCAAAGTTTCGAAAAAACATTTTTTTAAGCTAAATCACTGGGAAGGATGGAGTCCACATTTCATTTCTTACGAGCGTATAGTCTTTACACTATGATACGAACCACCTGCTCAATTTAAATATTGTATTATACACGTCTCACAAACGTTGGGGTGGTTCGCAATGAAAAAATGCGGTATAATTGCGTCATCAAGGAAACAAGATGTTCCTCTTGAGACAATGGTTTGCAAATTGAGTCATCTAAAATGAATAGGCATCCATTTACATCTCCAATAGACTGCATAACGACACAGGTTGACGTGGCCAGTTAAAAACCACAAAGGAAATGTGCAAGACCAACGTTTGCTTCTTCTGAAATATGGACCGTATTTTTCACACAAAAAAAGTACCTGCTTCGAATTTGTTTTGTAGACGTTATTGTACAGCACACAAAATATTTAACACAGGTGCTTAACTCACACAGATAACCAATAAGAAGGAACTAGAATGAAGCACACAAACCTTCATTCCGGAGTGGAATAGCACCACTAATTTTGGATTCGAACGCACACCTTTCAGCTAGATAGCACTTTTCCCCGCGGGCATCTAGGCCGGAAAATAACTTTTTGATCCAAAGAAACGTCTCTTGAATACAAATACGGCATCCACGGCTCACGACAAGTATTAGTTGAGAGGCATTCGATTATTATTCATAACATTGACCCTTGCACGCTGCGAATAAAATTGGGATGCAGAATACGGTGCCATGCACTATTTCAAAAGGCTAAAGTGTAAAGAATTGTCGATTAAGTCAATACGGCAAGAAATCTCACGCATACCTATGCCATAAGCATTTCGACATTATGCCCAGAGTAAATTCGCGAAATGAAATTTAATTCATGTAAATAAAATTTACATTAACCTGTGGGATACCTCATTGCGCAACGAAAACAAAATCGCGAATTTACACGCAAAGCAAAACGAAACAAACTTTCAAAATCTTCAAATAACGGTTTTACCATTATATTAAAAGGTGAAACAGTATGCAAAACGCTGAATACATTATCCTCCTTGTGCGGAGCGAATTTATTTATACATATTCATTAATAGAGATGATAATTTATCTTCCTTTCATTCAAGAAAGACCGCGGCGAGACACGTGAAATGAAAGTTCTGATAAATTTTTATGAACCACCACGATACTTGCACAATCTCCGGCCCTCTAGTTTTCGATAGGTATATGGGATAGGAATAGGTGCATGCCGATATTACTTGGCTGTTTTTATAAAATTCTTCTCTACTCGCGGATTAGTTTCTACTTCCTGTCGTGGTATTTCAAGTTTATAACAAATTTAGTTCACAGCTGTCTTACTCTACTACCTTCCTCCTTCGTGAAACCTTTCGTACTTCGAATTGTGAGTACTGCGCTGGTTGCCAATAGTCTGTGCGGTGAACTATAGAAGACGCACACATTCTATATCTGCAAATATTTTTTTTGTAATTCACTGTAGGTTTTAGTATTAACATTCACTCTAAGTACATTCATTATGATTCCATTTAAATTAAAAATTCTACAGGCATTTAATAATACCTAGTTACTTCCTGCCCACACTGTATCTACTAGTATACTGTTAAAATCTTTTAATGCTCCGCGGCTCTTTGCTTTTTCATAATACAATTTCACCTTTAATGCGCTCATATGATGGGGTGAATGTTTACCAAGATACGTCTTTTTTCCTTTAGATATTATTTTTCCTTATTACATAGACTAACCCGAAAGCATGTTTACATTAACAGATGACACTTAATTCCGCACTATTCTAATAATTTCTGAGTAAAAAGGTTTTCTTAGTAAAAAGGTTTAACTGAGGCTGAGGTAATTTCTGAGTAAAAAGGTTTAACGAACACCGTAAACAGATTTGATGACACAATGAATATTTTGTTTTTTTTCCAAAGGCACAATAAATTCTACTTGGAATGAAAACTTTAATGCTTAAAAAAATCTTCCATTTTTTTGCTGCTTCAATAGATTTTTCTTTGGTTCCTCTATTTTGTCTATTGCCTACAAAAAATTAATTAATTTCGCGTAAAGATAAAAAAGTATTTTTGGAACTTTATCCAGTATCACTAAGGAAAAAATGAACATCATTCAGACCTTGACTCTGATATATATTGAAAATAATAAGAAAATACTTTCGCATTTTTTCTGTGTAATGCACGAAAAGGTCGTAAAATCTTCCCGCATATCGCTGGCAAGGGCAATAACAGTTTCTTACCGGTAACGCTCCTTGTCGCAGCGAAATGGTGAAATAGTTCCTCCATAGAGTTGAGACGAAAACAGTTTTTTCGTCATGAAGGATTCAAAGTTCAATTAATTCATTTTTATACAGGAAATCGATTTAAAAATGCCTACTTGTACTCGAGGACGTCTAGACGAACAACATTTATCGCTGTTACATAATTAATTGGAGATTGATGCTGTAAATTTGTCAAGAAACAAAGAGAAATTCCCATCTAGTCACGACAAAACTTCCTACCTCTGGATCCATATCCTCCTCATTTCGATCGCTTTGGAGTGTAATTATGCCCCGAAAGCGCCTACTCCCCCACTCAAAAAATCACTTCGGTCGAACGAAAGGTCCTCAACTTTTTTTCAGCTGCGTCTTCATTGAGAATCGTCATACGCAAGCACTCGTAACGATTGCTCCGTCAAGAACTAACCTGGATCGTCCCACCTGCCGATTTCCCTTCGTCCTTGATCTATTTGAGGCGGGAATGGAGTTCGGGGAAACGATTTCCAAGCCCGAACCGTGGGGGGGGGGGGGGGG
>LYUA01000372.1:254465-264722 GCA_002093875.1 Calopteryx splendens
TTTCACAATAGTGGTTGAAAACTTTACCATGGTTAGCTCTAACTTGCGTTCGCAACACGGCAAACTTGCGACTAGCGTATGACTTACCAGCGTAGAAAGCTAGAAGTGTGAACGGGGCATAAGATATGAAGGTCCTTTTAATTCTGGCAAATATAAAAAAGAAAAACGAAACAATCATCAAGGCGCTCGTTTCATGAATATTCATTTGGCATTTGAGTATTTTTCGCAGTATTTTGGATGTTGGATTAGCTGGAACCGGGGTCAATTTCCAACTTGCAACCGTCGTCAATACGATTCCGAGCGGATATCCCGCATTGGGTCAAGTATTGACCAAGCGGACCGTAAAGTAGGCAAAGCACGTAATTTGTGGGCTGTCTTATCAAATGTCCGGTTATAAACAGGAGTCATCACGCTAACAGCACCTGAGACTTTCTAGCTCCACAATGAGAGAGGAAGAAACACTAATTTTTATTTCTGTTCCGAACGCATACATTATTCTTCATAAAGAAGCAAGTGAGACCACTATGCATTTTTTAATCCAACTAGTTATACCTCTGAGTTGATACACACTGCTGGTATACAGGATATTCCTGTTGTGATTTTTAAAAATTTCCATGCATTCAGTACATATTTGTACACGTCAGCCTATTTATACATATTTATGAAGAGGCATAAAGACATATAAATGTATTACATTGTAACAAACGGCTGAGCATCAACACATCTGATATTTAACGGGAAGTATTGATACTCAGAAATGGAAATAAATTACGGTAAATATTAACTTCCTATGAAACAGGACTACTATGGAAGAAATACAATACCAATTACTTTATTAAATTTAAATTCACTTTGCCACCGCAAAATTTCCCAAAGGGCCTCCACGAACGGGTGATAAATAAATGCCGGGATCTGAGCAAACATCCCCGGTATTGATTTCTGAAATTAGCTTCATACTTACATGTTAAGGTTTTCCACAGCATAAAATACGAATAAAACCGATCAGCTAACCAGAGCATGGCGAGAAACGCAACTCAGCCTAGTTAAATAATAGATAGATCATTAGTCTCCGATTACATATTATCCTGATACACACAAAAGCAGTAAAGTAGCTGGTAAGAAAGTATAAAGATGTAATACGCTTACAGCTAGAGATTGTTTGATTGTTTTCTCACAGAGTGAACGCGACGTTAGCCGCAATGAATTATCGATTCCGCATTTATTTAGGTGAGAAATATTTATGATCAAAGGAATCAAACAGTTGGACTAAGTACAAAATGTATGACATTTAAACGAAAAATGAAGCAGATTCCTTTTCAGAAAGAATTTCCACGAAAATTTCTAAAGACCAGTTCGCTCTTTTGTAAAAAATAAGGGAAAAGAAACGGAGATTATCAGAGGTAATAACTTTAAACCTCGAAATGTTAGGTAACATACCTACAACCTGGGGATTAGAACCATAACAGTCCCATTAAATAGTATTTATTTTATAAATTCTATCTTTTTTTCTCTTGTCAGTTAAAAAGTTAGTTCCTTCTTGTTCGTATTGCATTGTCTTTCTCAAATGGTTGCTGTCCTGCCACTCGCTCGAGGAGACGCTCGTTCGGAGAACCAATGCGTGAAAATCGTCAACCTACTACAAAAATTGTGAGCGAGTGGAGTTTTTCAGCTCACCGAATAGCTCTTACTTAAAAATCATCCGATTACACAGCCTATCAGTTATTGATCAGATATTCACAGTTACGAATAATGCAAATAAACACGAAATATTTACTCATAGTAGCAGCAATGGGATTTTTAAGGCGCTCCTGCTGTGTGGCTTTTGTCTTACCGCAACGCGGAATCACAAAAAAAACAATTCCGTAACAGCACGAAGGTCATGCCTTTAATTATTAAAAATATTAAAACAGAAGAGGGTAAAACTGAGATCACTGGTTTAGCCGGAGAGCGCATTACCCTCGTACCAACCCGAATGACAAATGATTCCGATTTCGTGAGTAATACACTTTAATCTGAAGCATCGTTTGGAGATAGCAAGGAGTTTTAAGGGAATATACAGCTAAAACTACGAAGACAAATAAAAAAATCATAGATTCTAATAGACATGACGTAAAATAATGTCATTCCAAAAGATTTTCATGGCGTTTTATGATAATTCCCCAAGACATTCTTCGCGAAAAGGTAAAAAAATATCAGTATTAGATAGTATATCCTTTTCCATCCCGATTACTGAGGCTACGAATTATTTCTTTTTTTAACTCTCACACTTCGGTGTCCTTCGAAGCCCTCAGGTTGGGAAACATTTTTTGCCAGACCTCCTACTAAGCGGGTAATTCGTCTCAAGTCCTCCAAACCGGTATTGCGATAGCCGTGACGGCCTGTCGGATTGAGCATTCCGTTGTCCTCTACGACAAATCCCAACGGCTCCTATCCCCATCGAATTTCTCCAAGCACCGTGCGTCAACGGTAAAAACATATATGTTTAGGTACCTACTAGCGAATCACACTTTTCACCGAAATTAAAGCTGCAGCCAGGATTATCAGCTGAAAAATGAAATTCCAGCTTCTAAAGATGATCCAAAAATTTCATCCGCAGTTCTTGAAAAATGAACCACACCATCCTTTCGCCCCCAATCCAGAGACGAGCGCATGGAGGTAAACATGGGGAACCAAGGAAAAGAAAATTCTCGAGGCATAATGATGGATGAGGCATCGGATTTGAAATGGGGAAAACGTTTGATGTCTCATTAGGGGCGCATCAAAAAAACGTTGCTTAATCGAACGAATAATGAAGCGTAAGGAAACGGAAGGAAACGAATATTGGTGGGTAAAATTTGAAGAGAGTTGTTATATCAAGTAAGAAGGACCTTGAATACGACACGACTGAGATATGAGACCGGAGCAGTAAGATTAGCGGAGGAAGCGTTACGTGATTGCTATCGTAACTTAGGGTGAAAGCTACTCGTTTCATTAAAATAACTTGAAAGAGGGTAAACATATAAATAATTAGAATTAATTGCATTGAGTAGATAACTGTCACCCCAAAATGCATCGATAGTTTTTCCATAATAAATACAGCTAAGCTTTCAGGGAAATTGTCGAACAACACACAATATATGGAATCCCTTTCCTAGCGCATAATTCGCGATCACTACAGTAAAAAGCATCATACATTTTGTATTAGTAAACTACAAATAAAATATGGACATGCCCTGATTCAAGTTGATAGTCCCTGTTGGATAATTAACAATAGTAACAAATTTTTCACTTGGATTTCCTCTCGAGAAAACAACTAATGGTATGCATTTCAGTTCGCATTAAAATATATCGAGTGAAAATTTCAACTTATTCGCTTCTGCTTACTTCGAATAATTTAGTAGCGAAGACAACTACTAAAATTACCCGAACACGTTATTTCCTTGCCTTTCGGTTTGCCTCCGGCACGCATCGTGGCAAGGGTCCCCGATGGAATGCAATGGATTCGGAAATGGTCGATGATCCTTGAATATTCCCGACGCGACGCGTACGCCTGGGCCTTGGTGAACGGTTCATCCGTCGTGGATTGGAGTTTTTAGCTTCTGAAAGGACTGTCATTTTTCACAAAATATGGCCTAGTCACGCTCGGAAAATTGGGAAACATGCGGGTATGAGGTGACAATGGACTCTTTTTCAAAATTTCACGTGTTCTAACTATCGAAAAAAAATAAATGCTTATTTATGCTGTCGTTCCAAGGTTAAATCCATAATTTGAAAGCAATGCTTGTTAAGTGTACGGCGGACCTCAAGAGCCATTACCAATCAGAGATGTTGAAAAAGATCATACTAACATATTTCAAACCTGAATAAAAAATCTTTTTTTATTAAAAGGACCAATGCGAATAACAAATGCGTAAAAGGGCTTTCGATGCCCCAATTAAAAATAGAAAATTCGGGGAAAGGCTTAACTGTATCCAGTGGCACTTTATGGAAATGATTCACGTTGAAACGAAAGGCGTAACTTAGTTCTACCGCGTAATATTTATTTCTCACGGCCTAGGTTTCGCTGAAGTTTAATATGATCAAGTCCAAGACGTTCACCTGATGACGTAGAAACTTCAATGACACCTAGGGCGTGAAAAATAATAATTATTATGTGGAAAAACTAAGTTACGCCTTTCATTTCAAAACGAAAATCAGGATATAGTATAAGCATCAGCTGCATTCGGAAAAAAATGAAGTGTACGCAGTGGAAATTTGTGTAGTGGTTTATACGTCTCTTGCATGTATGAATGAAAAACATTATTTCTCGAATTGTGCCTGCTGAGATCCGGGTATTATTTTCAGCAATGTCTAAAACACCCAAAAAAAAAGTTAGGAATTTCTTCAGTTGCAAGTGCAAACCCGATGAAAACAAAGAACGCTCTAATTTGATTTCCTAAACCCATTCTTTAAGAAAATCATCATAATGGGTGTGGTGGACTTCTGCGAGCTAATATATTCTGAGTGTATCAGGTTTCACGCTTAAAATCGCCAAAATACGTCACCTTAGGAATACAATACACAATACAATACGGCGAACATAGCAGTTGGCTTCAATGATTCCCAAACAGACCGTTGACGAGCGTGTCGGATTTACCTTGGCAGGAATTTTTTTCCCCCCCTCCGCCTCTCAGGGCACTAAACGGCAATAATGAATTTGTCTCAACGCCGCGTTCATGAGCATGAAGAATGAGTAGAAATGCTGTCACGCCTCTGGGCATTGATCGATCACGAGAGAAATTCGCATGAGCAACATTCACGGGCACCCCCGTTGGGACGAATATATTTTAGAAAATTCTAACCCATTGACTGTGAATTCAAATTTTGTCCCATTGTACTCGCATAAGCCTTATTGGGCATTGTATTCTTCCACGAAATTGAACACTGAAACTATGAGTTTGAACGTGCACAAGGATCTATATTCTAATGTTCGATCCCCTTTAAGTAAAGACGCAAAGAGTGCAAAAACTTTGATGCAGAGGTTAGTTCCGTATGGCTTCGAAACTCGGTCACTGATGCTAAAGGATACGCGTGTGGATTTGAGGCATTTGGGACATGGGTGTGGAGAAGAATGGAAAAGGTGAAATGGACGGAAAGGAAAACGAACGAAGAAGTTCTGGGCATGGTAGGAGAGAATGCTGTTGGGAGAAATCCAAAAAAGACAGGAAAAGTTGATAGGGGGGATGTGCTGAGTGGCATTGAAATGTTTAACACTGTGAAAAAGGGAAGAATGAAGGGTAAGATACGTGTAGGGAGGAAAAGAGGATAAGGCATGTTGGAAGAATTCATGGGAGGTGGATAGTAAGTGGAGATATAAATTATTTAATTTTAATGTGTGATTCTAGGGTAACAAGCATCCTTTTTGCTGTGGGGTGAATAAGTTTAGTATTGCTTTGTCCCAAGGTCCATTTGTCCCAAGGTCCATAAAAACCCATCTCGACTGATAGACTATTCTTAAATAAAACCTCTTCCCTTTGGAATTCATTCTGAAGACGCCCGTTTCCCCTTATGGATATACAACCGCACCATCACGATTGCCTCATAGCCCTCCCGAAAACCGCGCGATCCGCTCCTGTTTCTTGCTTTCTTAAAGAGTTATAAAACAACGTTGCCGTGCCTCAAAGAAACAGAAAGGATCCGATCCGACATGATCTTAAGTTGAGAACCACGATTTTTGGACTCCCAAGTGAGGAGGATAAGTACCTACCCATAATCTGGAATACGCCCGTCACGAATTTCGTGGAGTAGCAGTATTTCACCCATACCTTCCCTCCCTCTCGATAATCGGATCGCTTTGGTACGTGTTACCTTTCGTGCTATCCGGTCATCCAAAGGTCTGCTTAGCAGCCAAATGTCGGCGTTGTCCCAAATTTCAACTTGGTCCGAGAATAAACCACCTATTCCAACGTCCTGGTACCTACTCTATGGGTGGAAGCACGGAGAATGCCACGCGAGATTTACTATCTCCCGGAGAATGTCTCGGGACTCGAGCCTTCACCCGCGAGAGAGTTGAAGGTCGCTCTTCCCGAGGTGAATGCTATTTTCACTTTAAAGCCTCACCTCCGCCGAAGACGCTCGCGGATCTCTTTAAAGCGGTCTTCAAGCCGTTAATTCTGAAAGTCGGCCCGAGGGCGAGGGAAGGAGACGGCCTCCAAAATAAAAATAAGTTATGTGGGTGCAGTAGCTATTTTAAATATATGCACGGAGAGGACATCAAAATATCAAAGGTCAAGCGACATCCACGATCCGAGATAGGATGTTTCGCGTCATGATATCCAAGAGGGTTAGATAGCATTTTCATTTTTCAAACAGGTTATCAAGGTTTCGCTTAGTTACCTCCCAGGTTACCTGCGGCAAATTTTAATCACGTCTAATGCCTTTAATTCAACGCCTGAGAGAACTGCCGCCGAAGTGAATATTCAAAACGAACATTTTCATCGTCTCTGTTTTGAATCATACTCCAGTATTTCGTTATCCCATTCCGTGAAAACACGGTAATTATTTGTTTTTTTAACGTGCACAATTTATACATATATTTTGGTCTTTCCATGCCTTAATATGCATACCAATCCCACAATAAATAGAATAATTTAGAAATTAGAGGCCAATGTCATAATATTTTTGAATAAGAAAACACTTCTTAAACATAAAAAAACACGTACTTCATACTATAACGCCTTAGGCATAATTTAATGGATGTGGCAGTTCATACCCTGTGACTTATGTTCTAGTAAAAACTGTGTTTAATGAATAAACAATCATGATGCAGTTTCACTCGAATTTTCTGAAAGTTATACGCTTTCCCAAAGAAAATCACCAGGAAAAACAAGTCCCCGGGTTTTCCAATATGCGCCTCAATTGGGAAAAATGCACTTGAAAGCTGCAAAACGAGACGGAATCATCATTCCATGTGTATGAAAACCATCCATCATTTAGGTTTCTGCCAAAAATATAGTTTTCGTCAGAAAAATATTGACATTATGCAATTCATTGCATGAACTCTGAGATTAGCAATTTTAAATTACAACCCGTTTTAGTAAGTGTGGAATGTTACTCATGAATCACAATAAATCTGAGGTAAAAATATTTACCAAATGATTTTCTGCTGCAACATCATTTTTCTACCTTTTGATTTGGTGGGATACAGAATAAGCTTGTTTCACTATTATGCAGGAATATAGAACCCTCGTTTCGTAGCAACGGGTTATAATTCAAGTAAAGCATTCATTAAGCAGTGCATTAATTGTGCTGAAGTAAAAACCTATTACACCATCAATAAGCTAAAGAACTGTCTTCTGTTCCACTAGTCCTTTCAAAACGCCACTAAATAAACTTCCAATGCCAGAAATTAACGCTAAAATAATTTTCATCTTAATTTACTACTTTTTTCTTCTTCGAGCTGTGGCTTCAAAAACTTGGATGATTAGCATCGTTTACATTTTCCTAATATAATCTTCATCTTTCAAAAGAAAATTCGAAGAGTCACCTTTCACACAATATCTAATATAAACCCCATGGCGTTACGAAGATTAGATTTTCCATTTAGCTTACAGAATGGAGATTATATTTTTCGGTTAATTTATTGCCCCGTTTGCAGCCATCAGTGAACGTGACGTCTCAACGGCTGAAACCGGTGGTATTTAATTAAAAGTTTTTTTAAATTAATGACTTTGAATAAATTGAACGAAGCGAGGCAGGAAAGATTTTATTTTATCGAGCTCGTTCGTATTTCGAAGGGTAGGTGACACCTCATTTCCTGACCAGAAAATATCTTACGGCGCAACGACCAATAGGCATGTGAAGTCCATACACATGCTGGAAATTTGGATCCAGGAGGGTATGAATTGGCGTGTAAGATGGGATGCAAAACGTATCGTATGGGCCAGGTTAACACAATAACCCCAGGTAATTCAATAAAAATTAATCATGAATACGCAATATAGTTTAATAGTAATAGTCCCACCTTTTCGTTCCAAAAAAGAGTTTCCCTTTAAGCAACGTGATTTTGTGCATAAAAGAGCTAATTATCCTTTATTTTATATATTGGTAAGTTAATGTCCTTCAGGCCGTAACCTTTAGGGGAGCCGCATTAAATAAAAGCCAAGTATTAAATTACGCATTAAAAAATGACTGTCTCACACATTTCTGCCATGCCAACCTATCTTCTCACACTTCTTTCGCGCCTCTGTCACATTCATCAGTACATTGTTTCATACATGCCCTTCCGTTCCCGGAACGGAATATTCCTTCTCTTGAGAGTAGCTTCGACTACATTCAAACCACGACTTTCTCGGTCTATCCCTTTCTCTCAAGACATTCACTCTACTATCCTATATCAGTTCCGCGATTACATTCTCAACCAGACCAAACCAGCTTTGTATACCCCTTTCGCACTTGTCAATGGCAGGTAGATACATCCAATCAATACATATTCGTTCACAAATGACACATTTCACACCTTAAGCTCTCCTATTTCTACCCTAAAACGCTACTCAAGTACCCCACACACAGCCCAATTAAGACGACAATCATGCTTCACCCCGCATACCCAAGTCCATTGCATTAAAATTAATTTCGCAAGAGATGGCTGGCCCTCGTTCAGGATATTCGAGTTCGACGCCCGGAGGCTTGATAGTCACGCTTTCTTCGGGCTCAATGGCCCTGTCCCACTTGTCATGCGATGCTTCGGGGGCGAGTATGAATTGCATGACAAACAATGAGCACACACGCGAACGGAAGCTTGGGACAGCCTCAAATGCATTGTGGCGCAAGCTTATCGGGATGCAAACATTTAAAAGCACCCGCTGGCTTTGTTTACGCCCTTAACCATTCACTGCCAAGGTCGTGATGTAACTTATGACAACTTGAAAAATGGGAAGAAGATGCAATCGAGGTGAGATTGCCGGGAGGAGATATGACAGTTCCGCGGCGCGTATGGATCTCACGAGGCCTTCCGCGGTTCCTGTTTATCTAAGAGTTCCCATTTCTCTCCATCGAAACCCGACAGAGCGGCAACACCTCTTCCGGCAAAACGAAATTTCAAAAAAAAAAATAATCAAATTGATAAGATAATAACGTTCCAAAAGGAATTTTTTTTCACTTCATTCCGCGAATGCGCTCATGGAATTCCAAACCAGGACAGGTCGGCGTTAAGGGAAGAAATATTGAAGCCACGGCAGTTGGAAACTATGATCGCGAGGTTTCACGTTTACGGCAAATTTCGAAGGTTTGAGAAAATATTAAAGAATTATCTCCAGTATTCAGCCTGAGCAACTCATCGGTGTTATTTTCTTTATTCCAAGGATAGATGCTAGCCTGCGTACAGAATGTTTTCTCATTTATAATTTCAGATTAGAAGAACTGTAAAAAAGGGACAATGCACGGAATATTCCTTCCAGAGGCAAAATACCATAAGAAAACGCTAAGATGAGAGGAGAATGACTAACCATCGAAAAACATTGAAGTAGGTTGAATTGGAAATCAAATATTAGGGGAGGCATTAAATTCTTAGCGGTTCACATCTTTATTTTTGATAAAAAATTCACTTTCCAATCTCCCAAGGCTAGAGCTCAACCCATTCATGAGGCCATTATGTTTCACCACTCGGATGATCTAATAACTTCCGTTACTAACTGTACACACCGGTGTCTAGTGTGCTTCCCTTCACCTTGCCGGGGCTGACCCAATGCCGTTTCCCAAGGAAGGAGATAAGATATGTAATTCCAAAAGCTTGACAGTTAGTTCTCCATATAATGAATTCAAAATGGCACGATGGGGAAACCTATGGGGACCTTCACCCACCATCCTATCTAAATATTCGCGACCTGTGTGCGTGATAGGCATCGCGAAACAGTATAAACTGCATTCAGACCAGAACACATTTACCGAAATTGAGGCTTCGGGTGAAATCAAATCTGGGCGATATGACTGGGGCAGAGCATGAAAAGAACAATAGTAAGAAATGAAAACTCGAGCAATTTTCCACTTCGTAAAACGTTTTAATTGAGACTAGTTTCGGTGTACCTCCCCATTTTCAAGTGCTAATTATTGGAGCAATTAAAAATTTTTACTCCGTGGAAAATTACTAAGTGTTTTCATTTCTTACCATCATGGAACGTTTCCACCACATCACACGATGTCTGTTGTGCATCAAAAAATCACAGTAATCAACCAGAAGGTCGCTTTGGTAGGTGAGGATAGAGCTCACCCAGTACTAAGCCCAACGGAGTGTGAAATTCA
>LYUA01000372.1:267852-279662 GCA_002093875.1 Calopteryx splendens
TTTTGCCACAATTATTAGGAAAGGGTCACATTAAAATAAAATGAATTAAAACACTAACCAAAAAATCCGCCGAGGGTTTCGTTCGACGTCCGGGGATACTAAGTGGAAGGCTATTCACAAAATTCTTCACACGCAAGCCACACAATTCATAATGTTTCATTAGGTGTCCCCCACTAAATCTGGATATTTTCTTCTTCATCCTGCTCCTTGTCGTCTTTTCCTCCACATCTCTCTTGTATGTTTTTCATTTTTTTATCTCATCTCCTCATTTGATCTTTAGCACCACATTTCGAAGGGTTCTATCTTCTACGGTCCATGTTCGATGCATTGATATATTCAACCCGATGTCCTGATTTTAATTTACTGTGATTTACTTCCAATGCGACTTCGGTCAGTACGCAGGAATGTACGAACGGAATGATAGACACTTATTTTACCATCACAACATAAATCATAAATTTAAATCCATCCTCCCGAAGGGAAGGATGTAGTGGGGTGAGTGAGTGACAAAAATTCCCGAAAATTCAGAATTGTTTTCATTTGATATCGATATTTACGCATACTTATACTTCCGATTCCGACAAAATAGGCAATCTAATTTTTAAGCGATCCACATAATTCTGGAAAATCTGGCTGTATTGCATTCATAGAGTGAAGTATTTTTCGTTATTTATTTTCGCATCAAAGAGCTTTTCCTTGACTTCAAATGTTTATCCTGTGAAGGGCGTTGTCAGTTATACAGAACCGGAGAATGATTCGCGTCTTACGAATCACAAACAAATTAAACAAAACTCAGAATGTGCATACTCCATTACTCATGCAAGGAACTCAAATAATTTAAAATTGCTCCAACACTTTTTAAAATCAATCATGGATATTTTAACTGTGACCCCTCCGCCGACAAGAGAATGTATTATTATAACAGTGGTCATGTTTGTGTTTCAGGTGGACTCTCTCCACCCTCTCGTGAACTGTGAATGGAGGAGAGTCCACGAAAGAATCTTCGAAGACGAACGAACGCGAAGGCATGCCCATAAAACGAACGGTATTCGGACACGGTCAAAGCATTATTTAATAGAGTTCTGAGCAAGCTTTCACTGATGTATTTTCTTCCTCTAAAGAAATGAGTTTAAATGACACCAGGGCACATTTAAAGCAAGGTATTATTTACTCGTACATAAACCGTCGGCGACAAGTGTGGAATTACACGAGTTTTTTCGTGGCACTGGACGTGGCGTGGTTTGGGAAGCACTGCTATAATCGAAGTCGGTCCATCGCCTGATGGGACGTCAATCAGTGCGCACTTAAGGAACCCTTCGTGTAAGTATAGCACAAAGTTTCCCACCGCCCTTCATCACCTCTCTTTCTTCCCCCTTCCTCTAATTTCCTCCAGAAATGACTCAGATGACCTCGATATCCGAGCCCCTCCCAAGCAATTACCAAGTGAGGAGCGCTGGTATCCTACGGCCCGCGACCGCGCAAAGAAAAGCCACACAAAGCTCCGTGGTTCCGCGCCTGTAATGCAGACTGCCGAGGACACCACTCGGAGAAAAAAAATCTGACTCCGGAAGCTCCTGAACACCTTGCTTAACAGCCAATTTCGAAAGTTTCAGAAATTAAATTCCTCAGACGCTATAAATTGCGTTTTAATCTGTCCTCCCCCATTACTCGCTCGTGTTTCCACACCTCACTGAGAGCTTGCTAAGGACACTCAACTTTCAATACTGCTCGTGCACCTCGATACCCCTGCTCTATGTAGTTTGGAAAATAGGGTAACCGAAGACGAAGGAAAGAATCGGAAGGGAGGAAGAAAAAATAAAACATCGCAGCGTCACGTTTCAGAGTTTTTTTCAAGGAGGCATTCTTCTCAAACGAAAACAAGCACGCAAAGAAGAGGTGAGATCGATAAGCCCTCAGCATGAAGCTAACTGAAGAAAAAAACGATGAGCCCCATTAGCGCCAACTCGCGAAAATATCACGCGATTAACAGTTTGGCATCAGTTAAACTGCATACTAATCATTACTTTGTTACATCAATTACTGCGACGTGAGAGCCGTAGGCTTTAGGAGGAGTATACTCAACAGTTTCAGGGTGCACTTCGTGGAAGTATTTAGAATCCATATTAAAAGATAAACTTAGTACTTTTCCTCAGAATTTACCCGATGACATGTACCTGATGATGCTGCGAATCGGCGAAACTCGTTGTACCGCAAAATAAATTCTGTATGGATGGATGGATTTTAGGAGGGGATTGGGATTTTTGGTCGCGGTGACGGCTGGTAGGAGGTATGAAGAAATGAAGACAAAAGCTTAGTTCAAAAAATAACTCAGGCTGGTGAAACGTCCATGCGATATGTTGCAGTTGTTAGGTAACGTCAAAAGCTTACTTTTAATGAGTATACTATACGACGACGACGCCTAAACTTGAAGATCTCACTTCCCTCTAATTAAACATTCAAGGAATATTCTTTTCACCCCGTCGAAAATTTAACCACGGCCCATTCCTGTTCGGGCGGATACTATTGAGGCCGAACAAACAATTTTAATAGCGAAGACTCCCAGTCCGAATGATAAATAAACGAAAAGCGGCAAATAAACGAGTTTTACATTGTTTAATTCCGAACCGTATTCGGGGTCCCGGAAAAACACTTCGAGTGCAGTTAAACTTTACGTGCCGGTTCCATTTGAAGACCTGTAAAGAAATTTTAGGTGCAGACTCCATTAAATACTAAGGGAAACATTTTCGGGGGATATGCGGGCAAACTAGGATGCATTAAAAGGGTACTGGGGGTATGCGACGTGAGGGCAGAAGAGCGATGCTATCTTTCGCACGAAGCGGATTTCACTGCCGAATTGGATCGCGTTTAGCGAAGAGGAGATAAGACTTGTTAAACGATGTTACGATAAATTTAATAGCGTTACTAGATCATTGGAGTAACTAGGCTGGGAATCCGTAAGCAACCGAAGGCTAAATTATAAGTTGAAACTTCTACAGAAATTAGAAAACGGTATATTTTCGGATGATTTTAAAAACGTGTTACTAACCCCGTCGTACTGCGTTGGAAGAGATCTCAAAAATAAGGTCAGAGAGATAAACTGAAGAAAAGATAGATTAAAAATGTATTTTTTTCCGCAAACGAAAAGGGATCAGAATAATTACTGAAGGTAGCGCTAAGGAAACAATATTTTATGCTGTGTGGCCTGGTAAATATTCTCAAAGTTATCTTATTTATTTGTTACCCCTATAAGCAGCTATTCCCACATGCGTAGAGTAGTACTTAATGCTTCGATATTTTGTGCTTTTAAAGCTGTTCGTAGGATAACTTTCTATCTTGAATTTTGTAACCACTCCGTTTGTCACTAACGTTCGAGTATTTGACTGTGAACATATGGTTAGGAAACAACTCCTGCCACACACACACTTGTGGTAGGTAGTAGGGTACCATGTACCATACAAGATGACGTAGATGTGAACTTATATTTGAACTTTCCCCCGGGGCACATCCTACCGCTTTAGATAACACATTTTCAACTATACGGCTAAAATATTTTAAATTGCAATAGACATTACAAATTGAGGAGCAAGAAAACGGACCTATAAGAGTAAGAGAGCAACCCAATCGAAAGGTACCCCACGTGCTCATCGCGAAAGCATTGGGCGCTTTCCCCGCCACGTCTCATTTCCTCCAACCCCTCCTCCCACCCCCCACGTAACACATTTCCCCACAGCTTTCCCAACCCTAACCTCTTCGGCTGAGGTGCGTAATATGGAAAATCCCTTCCGACTAAGATCTTTACCCCTATACTTGACGACGAAATGGCCAGCGCCTCGACCCATCTCTCTCAATACAACCACCACCACCCAATGCGTAAGAATGGGAAGAGTGCTTAAGCGTGGATTCCGCGAGGAGACGGAAAGCGAAATTCCACGGATCGCTGAAAGGATCCCCCGGAGGTGCAAAAAAATCTTCCGACACACGCGTTTGGCCGTGCACGCGGAGGAGTTGGGCACCCCTCACTCACCATCACCCTCCCGGAAGCCGCGCACACGATAGATTTCCACCGCCTTCCCCGAAACCTTGGGATCTCCCACGATGTGCCTCGAGGGGAACTCGGGAGGAACACGGCTAAAGGAATGGAGAAGTTCACGATGGGTAGGTATGAGGTAGATCTTCGGGCCGAGTCATCGCTTCTCTATCCCTATCGAAGAACTCATCCAGTCCAACCACCAGAAATGTGACCTATTGGTTTCGGAGGGTCAGTCTCTCTCTCTCTCTCTCTGAGGAACTAACATTAGAGACATTAGGAGATGGATGAGTGGGGTGAAATTTGAACAATATTTTCAATCGTGGCAGTGGAATTTTTTTTTTAACATTGGGTACTATTCGAAGCGCGGGATATGCAGTGCGGAGAGTCGTATTGAAATTTTGAGCGTCGAGAAGAATTCGAGGTCAATGTTGTTGAAGGCATGGAAGTTTTTTATCGGTCCCAAGGATTCGTAAAATGGGATGGTTTACGCTCTCATCTGAATGTTGAGAATTGATCTTGGCAATGGGATGCCTAAACGAGACAATGAAGCATTGTCGGTTAACCCAGAGGACACAGCAATGAACCAAGAAAGACGCTGGGTCGGAATCCGACCTTTGCCTGTGCGACGGAATGTCCGGGATGACCTCTGAATGAGTTTATGATGCGATGTGATCTCCACCGTAGGAGAAGCTCAAGCTTCAATCACCGAAATTACTGAGGCACTCCGAAGGGAATGAAGTATCTCTATAAAAATAAAAACGGTGATAAACGTGAATGGAGAGCATTCATGGACTATAATTAGGCACCCGTACACCCTAAATTTGATATGAAGATCGCCTTTGATGATTATGACCGGTATTTCACCGATAACATGTAGCCATAACTATAGACGAAACTATTAGGTAACTTCCGACTTTTAAACCACTTTCACCCAGCATAAACCTCTTTTGCCTTGCAATATCCTCTTCATCTCCTCATGCCTTCTACCCTTAACGCCGTCTAATACACCGTTTTATCAATTTCATCCTTCTTTCCCACCTAGGTACCTTCCACAATAGCATCTAATGCGCCACTACCTCTTGAAGTCACCTTCGTCCATTTTCTTCTTCCTTCTGAGAATTTCCTCCAAAAACTTTTTCTTCCCACTCTTCCCTTCCTTATCAAACACGTCTCGTTTGTCCTTCTCAGAAAATTTATTTTCCATGATCATCTGCTTTCCCCACAAACCAGGGGTCAGAAGCATATCTAGTCTCCATGGCAAAGTCGTCTCTATGACTGCATTCAGATATCACGTCAATAATTCCCACTCTTTGTAGATTATTCTTTTCCCCGGGCAATCCTTCTCATAATATTCTTACATTGCTATTCTACGAAAAAATTGGTATCATACCAATTAGACCTATTTTCTATCCAAAATGCTGACACATAAAAGAAATATTCCACTTTCTGTAAATTCTATGCATCTAATTAAATATTTCAGTTGGCTTATTTGCTTATCGAGACTTTCATTACTTTCGTACCCAATCCGCGATGGGTGCACAAGGTGAACGAAACTGCTTCGGTTGAGTTGTCGATTGGTTAGGTATATTTTTCTCGTAAAAAAAAACCCTCCCACTGCAATTAGGGCTTTGCATCACTGAATCCATGGCATAGGAAGCTACAGGGCCCGTACTACCACATTGATTCAATTTTCTTCGGTCCAAATTCCAAAAATCTCGCAAAAATATCTGTCATCGAAATGATCCCCCCCATCGTATGGCCATTTCGTTTTCACCCAAACGTAATAGTTAGAAGAAAGACATTTGCATCGCTCCCGGGGGGGATGAAGTCACCCATTCTCCAGGTGATGATGATTTAACTCGATCGCCCGAGGACGGGAAGGAGGAAGGGCTCGGCCGACCGATAGTTTCCAGAGCAACTACGAATTAAAACGGCGCGCGGCGCCAACGGGTCGATCGTCGTTCGACTGTTTTTCGGTGAGGCAATGGCGGAGGAATCCGCGGACGGATGAGTAAGCTCTGCTCGCCGAGCGCAACTTCGATCCCACCAACTCTTCCGCTCCATTGTTTCCAGTTGCCGCGGAATAATTTCTTACGAGTCTCAACACAACCCTAGGTCATAAATCCGAGGCTGTGATTTATCTCCCTCCACAACCTTCCGGCTATAACGCTCCGCGAGCGCCCTGACTGATGACGATGGGAACGAGCTTCGCCTGCTGATGAAATGAAGACTATAAAGATGTGGAGCACGGTGGAGGCGAGAAAAAAATTTACACGAAAACTTAACATCCGGGACCCTTTAATTTTCATGTTCAATGATTGATCGTGGATTTAATGTACCTGGGCATTTTTACATAATTTAAGTTGCCATAACGTTGCATTTCTTTACAGCCAATACACATACTATTGTCTTCTTCATCTTGGCTGTGAACGGCATATTGCCACTCACTTTTATTATATATATCCAAGACAGAATGCCATAAACGAATTACGGAAAGAAATCTCAATTTGTAAGAAGCATGAGGAATAAAATGCTATTGGCATTCTGCATGAAACGGAGGATATTCAAAACCAAATTGAAAAAAAAAATACTTTCAGCAAACATACCTATTCACTTTCAGTGCCTCGGTATCCTTGTCCTTATTTCCAAGTTCCAAAGCCGCATCAGCCAATAAATACGGGATAATGGTAGCAACACACCACGCATATGGGCTAACAACACGTTGAGATGCTAAACATTTTTTTCAATCACAAAAATTTTGAAGAAAAAAATCCGCAATGTTAAGTTGAAAATACCGGCCGGTTGAGTAGTCAGGTGAGTAAAGGCGACCGCCTGCTGGCTCAAATGCCGAGAGTTCGAGCCCCGCGATTAGCGTGGTTGGGGGATGGGTGTCGTATCAACTCTGTAGGCTCAGCCCTGGGACACCTGATGACAGGCTAGGAAGGGGGGGGTGGGGTCCCAGGGGGAGAGAGGATCGCTAGGTTCGCCCGGAGTGCAAAATGATAGTAATAAAAATAAACAAGGTTAGGAAAAGTATTTATAATCGAGTGCAACTGCGGCCACAAAACGCACCTCTGCACTACGTAAATTGGCAAGACCCAGGATCGGATGTAGTTTCCAGCATATCAGCGTTCAACGTAAACGGGGGGATAGAAGACGCAACTTTATACGGACACGTGCCCAGTAATTGGAAGTTGGTCGCTGATTTTACAGGAGTCCACTTAACTTACTTTTTACGGTCAACAAAACGAAGATGACTTAAAACCAAAGCGGAATCGGATCGCTGACTAGCCAGAGGCCACGCCCCCTAATAAGTATTAATACTTGATTCATAATACTGCGCAGTGGCCTTGCCTTTTTTTTTATCGCGCATCCATTTTTTACTGAAAAGATATGGTGAATTTCCCCATTAACTGTTCCTTCTCTTCCAGCAATCGGACATGCCTAGGTACATTATATTGAGTTGGTTTATTTCTCATTACTATAATATTAATCATGGTCAGCACATACGGTGGAGTTCCAAAGGAAGATGTGCGTTTACCTACAACCTTCTCAAATTCATTTTCGATTAGGACTATGTATTTTTTTTTTAGAAACATCACCTTTGATTCTACTTAAGCTCGATTTGAAGCTTAAGGTAAACGGAAAATGCAGACCGGCATGAACTCCTATCGAAAGGCATAAATAGTAAGTTACTTTGTTGTGAATTAAAAATAATGAGACAACGTTCAGAATATCGTCACATTTCCCCTATACCCACCCGCAATATAGGTATAATGGATAACAATTTTAATCAATTCTCAATTAGTCTCCTTTTAATAAAATTATGATCCGATTCGTTGACTCAGAAAACGCGTCCTTTCGCGAGCCCTTTCACCCGAGGCTGGCAATAAAGTCCGAAATTGTAGAATTAACCTTTGTTGATTTTCCAGAGAAAGGAAGGGAAGGGAAATGCTGCTGTCATGTAAAGGGTGATACCGATTATTATAGAGACATAGAGAAAAACCTGCCCATGAAGCAGAAGTTAACGCTTCGTTAGATGAGTGTCTCGTACAAGAGGAGAGATGAATTGAACGGCACCAAATATTAAAAGGCTGTTCTTGATTTATAATTAGGGGAACTTAAACTAGCAACATTAGAACAGCAGCGGGCCTTGAATAACAATAGTGCTTAATTTATTTTTGGTTTCTCATTCAATTACCGATATTCTTATTGATTCTTGGTAGCCCAGAGGGCAGAGCGTTTACCCCATTGACCGGAAGGTTACCGGGGTCAACAGATTTCGATGCCTTTTGACATCCCCAGGTCACCCAAGTTGTACGATCTTCTGGGTATCCAGGTTTTCCGGGAAACGGGAGGCGGCAAAGGGAAAGGAAACTGCCTCCCCGACCTTGAAATGGTGAATTGCTCACTCTTGGCAGGAGGGGAGAGTTTTTACTCTCCACCGAACAACACTAAAAACCTTTGGCTGGAGATTTGTAGTTCCGATCGAAATAAACGCTAACAAAAAGTGAGGATATTTTGTTCCCACGTCCCGATTTGGAGATCACTGTTTCACTGATACGCACTCACTATGACGGGACCTACCGCCCAGAGCCCTTTCACCGTGCAGTTCGATGGACCACCGAGCGGACCAAGCTCCCCGATCCCGAAGCCGTTGGACGTGGTTACCCAAAGAGCACCGGATTTAATCTACGAAAGAATTTTGGTGGCAGCGGAAAAGGGGAATTGACCTTTTCCCATTCCCGGCCGACCGCGACGTCGGCATGAAACGAAACGTGCCTCTTGTGTTTATTGCCTGTACAGTTAGCCCCACCCTGAGCGCCAACGGCACACCTTCGGGAACGAGTGTACCCGGGTCGGCGTAATGTATACATGAACGCGACAATAAGCCGTTTGGGGCTCGGCCTGATGAGTGGGTAGCCAGCGCGCTCGCCCCCGAAGACTGAGGTCGCGCCCGGAGCCCCACCCCGGGGATGAATACTCTGCCGCCGATGTTTTAAATTTAAGGGCATTTAACTCGAGCAACGGTCTCACTCTCATCGGTCGCTGAGGGACGGGAAGGGCGGGACTCGAAAAGGGCAGGGGAAGGAATTTTCCAGAGGTCTTGAGGAAAGCCCATGCAAGGAGGATTCGTGCAGGCTGAATACCTGAAAGCCCCTGCCTGACCTGTCCTGAAAAAATGCCCAAGCGTGCCCGAGAAACATCAGGGTATGATAAACTTTTTAAGTCGCTGAGATTAAATGTAAAAGTCTAACCGCAACACTTTCCGATTATGGTCGGGAATAATGCACAATAGAAAATGCGACGTTGAAAAGAAATTATTTTTTTAAAGTTATAGCGGGTAGGATAACGGCTGAAGTGCACTCAATTATTCGTAGGTCAAATTATTTTTTTCGATCAGACAAGCAAAAAAAATATATTTTATAAACATCCGCTCAAATTAACACATCGAAGGACTCTTTCTCCGGAAACAGAAGTAATAGCAAAGATTATAAATAATCTCTCCACGCTTCGATATCCTAGTCCTTATATACCAGCCTCCATCCTTCCCCACCAAGTGATAATCCTATTGTTAACCAAGGGATAATCCTATTGTTATGTATCTAAAGCTGAAGCTCAGGCGTTTAAACGTGTATTATAATAAAATAATTAACAGAAAAATTGGTGCATAATAATTCTAGCATTAATGCCCTAGTGGGTAGAGCGCTCGGCTTCTGGACTGGAAGTTAGATTCCCGGGAACATTGGATATCCCTATCTTCACCAAGGTTGTGTGATTTTCTGGATTCCAGAACATTCTAAGAATCCAAATTCCTAAAACGGTTGAACATATTAGGCACTCTTATAGAACATATTAGGTGATTCTTTGAGGTCTACACGATGGAACCTCGCTATTTCATACCCCGTTTGATCCAACTACGATCGGAATCGAGGTCTTCAACAATCACGGCAGCAAGCCAATCTGAACCGAAAAAAAATAGCGAACGCCACCAGCTGCAACAGAAAGGATCGCAATCGGCCTAAGTCCTCGGAACGCCAAAATAGTTATCTAATAATTGCTGTAAACCCCGGATCACAGGAGCGTGAACAAAAAACGTGCCATTAATTCTTCGGAATCGAGATGGAAAAAATAGGGCAGCAGACTTTTCGTCAGCAACGATGCGGAGAATGACTCGCGGAAAGACAGGCGCCAATTAAAAAAAAAACACATACCTTTCCCTAACGACGACGACTCTCTTGCCGTGCCTGCTTTCGTTTCTTGGAAGGGTTCATTGTTTGAGCACTCGTTTTCGAAAAGGTGACCTGACGCAATCTGGAGCAGATGGAACTTTTTCCAGCCATCCCCCGAAACAAATCTTTAAAATGATTTTTTTAACACCTAGGGATATTCATTTTTAGTACCTCGCCTAGAAACGGAGGGGATGTGTGAAATAAAAACGCGCCCCCGGACCCTTAAACTGACTTGCTTGAAGAGAAGGGTTCCGGGGCTCGAACTCACCCTGCAAAAACGGACAGAATTCTTTTGGAATTTTTTTGAAAATTCTTTTCTATCCAGAAATAACCAAGCCTGTACGTATCGAGTTGTCTCGAGGAGCAAATTAATCCTGCGACAAGCTTGAAGCCCCCGAGTTGGTTTCTTTGTTCGAGAGACAACAAAAGGAGAAGTTGGAAAGGGGTGGGAGTTGGAGAGGGGGGTTGAGGGCGGGGGGAGGTTGAAGGGGAGGATGTGGAAGGAAACGAAGAATTCAAGAGACGGGAGGGAGGCGCGCAAAGGAAAATGGTGCGTTTTGGGAACTTCGAGTGGAAGAAGCTTAATAACTTCCGTCGCTCAAAAAACTCCGCGCGCGTCGCCCAAAGGAATCGTAATGAAAAGCCCAAAGAAATGACATCTGGGGAAAACATAATATATACAAAACATATATATGTATATAAATATACATATATATAAGAATATATATTTGAAGGAATAATAATTAAGTCCATTCCAAGCAGAGAAGTTTATTCTCGCCAACAGCGAGAGGAAAGAAAATCGTATACAAAGGATTCGTATGACGATCTGATTAACACGCGACGTTTATGAGTCTTTGATCGAATTTAGGTCGTCAAAAAAAACTCGTTAAGGAATGCCAAAGCGACGGAAAAGGGTGCGGAAGCGAAATAAAGATAACCCTCAAGTACGTAATAAATATATTTCTTTCTTTTTTCAGTTAATTGGAGCGAATAGTTGAGATTGGCTCAGTGAGAGTAGCGTTGAGCCTGCTCAGAGTTGGGACGGCTAGGCATGGTACATTTTTCTTCATCACGTGTGCACATCAGTTGAACTGCATGCTACTGTTCCTATGTGCACTTAGATAAAAACTTTTCATATAAACCAAAAATTGGAAAGGAGAATACGATAAATTATTTTCTAACCGTACCGCAAAATACCTCGTAGATCATTCTTTTGAGTTAAGTAAAACAATAATTATAATGGACATAAGTGAGACAATGTTCGCGATCATCGAAAAGCTAAGAAAAGTAAGCTGTTAAAAAATACAATGGCTATATTAACAGCCTCTTAATTAAACCATAAAAGTAATTTACATTCCGTGGGTCGACAAATACCATTTCTTGAAATCAGGGAAGAATATCGTCAAGCTCTTACCCGAAATCTCCGGCGGGTCGTTGACTCAGCGACCCCTGCAGCGAGCCAGTGACCTCTTGGGAGGGTTTTTAACTCGAAACTACACTTGACGCGAGGCACGCGCTTTGTACCCAAACCCCCCCCCCCCCAACCC
>LYUA01000372.1:378395-389302 GCA_002093875.1 Calopteryx splendens
CCCCCCCCAAACCTTCACGACTCGGAATTCTAAGTCTTCGCCGCCTCTCCCCCGCTTCATGCGAGGCGCCGCACGCCGCGAATGTCACCCCGAACTGTCGGAGGGGTCCCCGCGAAGAGAGACCGCACCCCGCACCACATCCGTAGTCACGAAATTCACGTTGTCACTGCATCCGAGGACGCTGGGATAAATAGGAGATACTTTTTTTCGTGACGACAACTACTTCAATATAGGGTACGTTGTTACTGTATTTAGTGTCGTCTTAGGCGAGGCTTAGAAGTACGGCGGTGGCCAGCCACTGTATGACATCAAGGACCTAAAGCAATAGGCTACCATTAATAATAATAATAATTATAAAATAACACAACACCATTTAAAAATTTAAGTGAAAATTAACTATTTCAATTGATTTGAGCTATTTTTTCAATCGGCGGGGCGGTAGCCTTGTGGGTAGTTCGTACGAGTACCGGGAGGCCCTGGGTTTGAATCTTGTTTGCCTTCGGATAAAGCTTTGAGCGGTGTGATCATCTTGAAATTCGTGGGAAACCAAATGGTGACTCAGAAAAGGGAACTAGCTCCCCTACCCTGATAGTAAAATTTGACCTCTTCTGCCATCCATCAGAACCAACCTCTTGTTTTTGTCAGTGTCTTTCATTATTTTATTAATTCTTATAAGAGATCTGTCAGAAACAGCACAGTTAATTTAGCGAAAATAAAACTAATTAAGTAAGGCTTTGCAACTCTGTTCTTAAGGCTACCTGAATTCGGATCATGCATTCTATCATCATTAAATCCCAATTCAATTGACATCGCGAATAATGGTTCAGGATACTAAAAAATGGGATTTATGAATACCCTGACGATTCCAGATAACAACTGTGAATTTCTCAGGTGAATTGGACTGGCAAATCAATGTTTTTTTTCTATTCAGTAGGTAGGTAGGCACAGAGTAATCGAATTTCTTTTATCTTTCAATAGTTTAATAACAACCCCCATAGAACCCTCTTGCATCAAGTATCCAGGAACTGAAACATGTCCCCCATTTGAATCTCCTGGTGGAGACGACTCAACAACGTACGTCAGTCAAGAGTGTTAAACAATAATTGAATTTTAGTACCCGAATTGTCAGTTAGCTTTGTGGAGGCGGACGACTGGTGCCTCTACTTACCCAAGAAAAATTGAGTAGGCAAATATGGATGATAATCGAGGCATTATTCTTCCCTCGTCGAAAATTGAAAATTTTCACAGGAGCCATAAACAAAATAATGGAATGAAATAATGAGGGTTCCCTAAACTAAGTTCATTGCACTTTAGGAAATCAGCAAGAGAGAAACCTATCTATTCCAGAGAGTTCTCGGTGAATATCGCATCGAATTAACCATGTCTAGGTTGGTACAAATTTAAAACGGATACCTAATGATGGTTACATTCAAAATGTAATTCGGTCGACAAAAACCGGACTCAATGACTACTTACTGACTATTTATGTGCGAACGCTTGAACTAATACCTCGCCAAAAAAAATCGCTTATTTTTCGACGCCAAATTTCAATTTATGACTTCGTGGAATTCAACAGTTGGGGTGCTAGCTACGATTTTTCGAGAGTCGGCTCCACAGGATGCGGAGCAGACTCGTGCCTCCGCTTAGCATTTCATTAATTTCCTGTTCGAAAGTGCATGTCTCGATTGGGAAAGTGCGAGTTTCACCCTCTCTGTGTCAAAAAAATTGACAGGCTCATGTTAAATGGTATCCTGTTGAAGTAGGTATATTTGTTTCCTAACGAGGTTGAAAACCAATGCTTCAAAAAGGGGATTCGGATAACTTTTCACTTACCTACCTACTCCGTCTCTGGTTCCAGTTTTTTTTACATTACACATAGTTGCAAACTTAAAATATTGCTTGCTAGAGTTCTTAAATGTTTTTCGACTCCTTTCGCCGACTCGTACCTACTGGTCCGCGAAAAAATACATGAGGTGTTAAACACAGCTCCAGGGACCGGTTAGACATCCGTTGTTGCGGCAAAGTGTGGTATACCCACACACGCTGCGGTGGCATAGTGATATTTTTAATTCTAAAACGTGTTTCGACGACTTGACGAAACACCAAGGGATTTTTTGTTTTCGCTCTCCCGTTTCGCAAAACTTATATTCGCCTCCTTTGAATAACACTCGGGTTGAAGTTTACAATTATACGAGAATTTCGTTTCCAGCCCACCTCATGATTATACATGAGGGGAGGCTAGAGAAACGGAAATTGCAACGACACGAGTTCTGCATTAAGACTCGCTAAAGAGTAAGATCAGATCATCATCGTTCTGCCCTCTGATTTGCAGATAAACATCTTCCAATTGTGACATAAGCGATAACTGCTTTAAGGGCAGTAAAGATGAACAACTAATTGCTACCCCCAGTTTGAAACGTGCCGAGTTCGCAGTTGGAAGTCAGGGCCGTTTAACTAGAACGTGTCATACGACATCAGGCCCATTCACCAACTATGCCACTGTTGTTACTAGGGGGGGCGACCAACGGCTGAGGTAATTAGCACAATCAGGAAGAGGTTTGCTATTTGGCAGAGGTAGAATATTTGGGGAAAGATGAAAGGGTGGAGGGAAACCCGGCGCCGGAATCAGTTTAGTCTTGACGAAAGGTGGGGTCCCATGGGTCCCAAGGTTTAGCGTCTCATCCGACCGACAGAGACGGTACTTGTGCTCTTCACATAGGACCCGAATAGGGAATGGGATAACACTGAAAAATCATTGTCACCACCGGGATACGAACCCGGGCCATGAAGATTGGAAGCCAGTATACTAGCACCTGACAACAACCCGATTCCCACTATGTTACGTCTGCTTCATCGCAAGAATGAAATGAAAACGTTGAAAATTGAGATAAGTTTACGAGCATAGCCTCAATAGACAAAAAGTTTATACTTTCAGATACAGCTTGAAACTCAAGGATATTTATTAGAATTCTTTCATGCTTATGAATTTTTCACAATGGTATAAAGATTTTCTGGGTGTAAAATAATTGCGTCTTCATTCGCTGCGTGTTACTGAAATACTTATTAGCCTCAACATACCTGCGCCTGTATACCTGTATACCTGCGCCTGTAACCTGTATACCTGCGCCAGTAGGTTCATTTAGTCTCCCTGAAGAAAGCAGGCAGGGAATTTGTTATTAAATATTAGTTTTCCTCTGAAAAAAAGTTAAGATTTGCACGTCGGATTCACGTATTGCGTTTCCATTCGGGGATTGCCAACTGAAAGAACCTTCAGAGGGACGGGTTAATTTAAACGGTCGGGGATTAAAGGTATTCATTCAATCGCAGACGAAGCACGAACCTCCGGAACCACGAAACTTTTAAGAATTGCCCATGGAAACGTTCGTTTCCATTGATGCGTCGCATAAAAGCGGAGGACTGCGCCATTTGCGGAGGCCGAAGCCGGCGATGAAGCCCTTTATAAAAATAAACCCAGAAAAGATGGGAGGAGGAATAGCTGGGTAAATAAATCCCAGGACGATAAACGCAAACAATGACCGAGGGCTTTCGCGGCTTCCCTGCGACAAGGGGCGTGGCGGCAAAGCGACACGCGAACTCGCCTTTCGGAAGAGGTGGCGGCGGGCGGGGACTCTTCCACGCCGGACGGGAATGTCGGAAACTCTTGGGACAGTATGCCTACAGAAACGGAGGAGGAGACTCGGTGAGACAACACAGCTTTTTCATCACACGCGGTGTTATCCTCACAAGACGTCGGCACGGAAAGGCAAGGAACGTTACTCTTGACATAAACAGACAACTGCGGCTCTCACCGGAGAAACCAGACCAGGGATGACAAGCTTTTTCACCCTAGCGTGACAATGTCGAACACGATGACAAGCAGAGTTTCGTTCGCGTGTCCGAAGATTTCCGGGAAAAGCATTCTTCGACAGCTCTCTGCTATTCCCTGAAGGACAAATTTCGCCACCCAAGAGAGATATCTTACTTGGGTGGTATTTTTCGTAGGTGTATTTTTAAGGAATGGAGGCCAATTAATGATATATTCTCCCAATGGAAGGAGGAATCTCTGGTAACAGTTAATCGAGCGCCGAATGTTCGTCTTCAGAGGAACAGAGTATGGGCAAAGTGTATATATACAATATGCATTAGATCGGCCACGGAGAACCTTGCCAGACTTAAGAGCCAATATCGACGAGAAGAGGCTATGAACGCGATTCCGCGTGCCGTGGAATGCCAGAAATTCGACATGGCACCAATAAAGCAAACCTAATCATCCATTATTGCATTCCTTGGCCGAATTTTAACTTAAAAAAATCAATATCCTTTGGTAAACAAGCTGGATTGGGTAATGCCTCCTCCCTGCGAATTGCCAGTACAGGTTTTTCAACAGAGGTTTCGCGACCACTGCTATGGCTCAATTTCAAAATGATGAAAGAGAAATTTGGCTATCTAAAATAAATAAGCGGTGCATCAAAAGAAAGAATCGCGGATATACACAGTATATTATACAGATTTAGTGCTATTTTCAGCCGGCGAAGCATTTGAAGATCATAATTACTCAACCCGAAGCTGATTCCTCCGAGTTCAAAATAACTAAACCCAAAGAACATCCGTCAGTCTGTATTTCACGCAGAAAATATTTCTGACGACTAATTATAATGGCACTGAGAGTATTAAGGCATGCCACGAAGGCACTTGAAACGAAGAAATTATGCCTACTTGTTGGTGCTGAATAGAATTAAGCAGCCAAATGACACAGCGAACGTTGCAAAAGATTATTTATCCTTCTTTAAATACTTAATATATATATTTAATGTATATAACAATCTTTATACATATATATTCTTAATAATATATACTTAATATATATAATTATTCTTAAATACTCTCACGCCTAATTAAATTAAATGCGCACTCCCAAGTTCATGGGATTTTTTTTACCATAGTCTACGCATACATACCAATGCATAATAACTGACATAATGAAAAAGGTGCAGATATATGTTCGTTATGTCCGTCGAAAGGATTGTTTCACCGACGTTTAGTAAAGGCAGACCGAATGAAAGTTTCTCCTAAATTTTATTTGGAGCTTTTTCCTGTCAAATCTCTTGACGCTTATTACTCTGTCGTAAGCATATCAAAAGTAGCTACTAACTCGTTTATAATTACAACTGAATAATGATGGGGAAAAATTCTCCATCAGATGGTTTCCAACAATTTTTTTAATAACTGAAGGAAACAGCTTGGAAAAAATGTCCAGGGTTAACGTTTCCATTCCTGTCTTCATATGGGTTAATTTGATGGCAGATACAGCAAAGATTTGCTTGCTAACATCCAGAAACGTAAGTAATAGAAATAGATGCATATTACACTTCAGGTGTGCAAGTTTCCGATTGGATGATTTCGAAGGTTCAGCACGAAATTTCGAGGTGAACAGCAGGTTATTTAAACTTAAATAAAAGCCTCTCAACGAACCCATTTTCACATATTGTGTTCTGATAAAAACATCATAATGGGGGTAACACGCGTAAGAGATATGGAACAAAGAGGGTAATCGGGTAGTTTACCAACACAAGATACATTCTAAAGATGGTGAATGTTCAAGGAGGCGAGTTTTCAAATTGAAACGAACGCTATCATTCCTACTAATTCCTTCTCCCGGACTGGGGACTCATTGGAAGAATAATGAAAAGTTAATAACTCTGTAGCCACGGTAAACTATCGGGGAGGAATGGTGGTGATGGTGGATGTTTGGGAGATGCCCTGCCAATCACTTAAACAATTATAATACAAAAAAATAGACAGTAATAATTTCATGGATAACTAGAGAATCTCTCGCGATTAATCACGCGATTTAGACGAAGATCACACTGTGCGGTGGGCCCGACGGGAATCGGAGACTACAACGACCGCTGACTTCAACGATATATCATCTGAAATTCCTGAGAATAAATCGCTTCAAGACACTGTTATAAGTCTATGAGTAAAATGGTAGTTTCATTTTCATCTTCACCGAAGAGTAACGGTAACAATTATCACTCTGAGATCTCATGTAAAGTGCACGTGTGCAGACAATCATTAGTTTATCCGCGGATACGAAAATAATGATGTTATCTCTTTGTACCTACCCCCACTATTTCAAACCCGATGAACAAACCCCTCAACCCAAGTAAGTAGTTTACTTCACATTGGCTATATTTATTTGGCAATTTCAAAGGCTATATTTACTGTCAGATGTGTAATGGATTTTGGTTAACTGTCACGATATCTCATTTATTTGATTCAAGCGTAATTTTTAGATGTAAATATAAAAGAAAAAATTTCATAAAGTTTCAACCGGTAGACAGGGCAGTTGGTGTAATTCTACATTGGGACTCATTTCCACTTTCGGTTGATGCTTATTAAAATGACTCTCGATTCATAACAGTGGCAAAAAATAAACGAGCAGTCATCAAATGATGTTTTATTTTATCAAAGAATTATCGATGAAATATAGACCACCGCTTATTGTACTACAACAAGCGGTGTTCACACAAGAGGCAAGAGTTGGGAAACATAGATTTCAGAAGAAAAAATATCTGATATATTCAAACAACGAATAGTTTTCAATTAAATAATGTAGGAAATAAATTACTTAGCATTTCAAAAACGTTTTAAAAAACGTGGGAGTCTTGTGATAAGAGTATGTAGACGTAAATACACTCACATAGAAAATATTTCAGATGCCATTTGATTCAAAGAAAAGTTTTATCACGTTGCTGAATTCAAACACTTTTATGAATTCTCACACTACGTACACTCATTTTCCAATAATTTCTATTGAAAAATAAAAACCATAGCTTTTAAATTTTAACTTAAATTTATCAAAGAAAAAAATCTTAAGCGAATTAAGAGTAGGATTTTGCCAACTTTTGTAAGTGTTTTCGGCGTCCTGAAAAAAAGTACTTACTCGTTCTAAGTGTACTTATTACTTTACATAAAATTTTTATCGACCCAAATGGAAACATTTCCTTCATTAACGATGATTTATTTTATTAGTTCCTTACCGCGAAAAATTAAAATCGTGATAACAAGTGACACAAAAAGTTTCTTTAAATATACCAACAAGCTCAACCTTGAAATATCAATTATGCAACTATGCACACATAAATACTTTATTCATCATTCAAGTAACCAAACGCCAGACTCCAATATATGCAAATAGTTTCAAAGCACGCATGCGGAAAACTTAATTGCGTAAATAGGGCAGCTGAGGCCGCTTTTTCTTTATTATTTCATTTATCTTTTGTAAAACAAGTCGGCCTTGCCAGAGGGGTTGACAGAGTATCCGTTTCCCAATCTCAAGGTCGCGTGTTCGAATCCCACACAGATGAAAGACGGTTACCCACGATGTGTGTTCTGTCGGCCGCACGAGAAGGCAGGCCATTCCCAAGTAACGGGCTCCTCCAATGGAGTGAACTCAGTGAAAACGAACCGAAGGGAAATGTGCCACAGGAATGACTTGGTGGGAAAATTCATGTGGTATAAACAACAGCAGGGACCCACTTACTTATAAGTACAGTTCAATTTACATGTTCATATAGCCTCCTCAAACAGAGCTGCCGATTAGTATGCCCCCTTACACGGTACATTTGTCAGGAATTAGGGATGTATTTTTACGTTATATTTTCGGCTGTATTAAGAAGGCCTGTAAATTTAGCCGCTGCTCTTAAGGTATGGGTCCCGATGTGAACTCGGAGACAAACCCAACCAAGATCCAAAAAATGCAGGACACGAATATTCGACACGGATAAAAATAAGAGCGGCTAAATTGTTTCATGCGAACTCACCGATGAAAATGGAGATCCAAAATACCTTCGGGAACGACGCCTCCCTCGTTGGCAGAAAAAAAACCCACACGGCGGTAAGCGAAGAGTCGTCACTCCACCTCGATCAACGTATGAGAGCAAACACACTTTCACTGCGGCACATCCAAAACAATGAGAACGACTTGCACACACGGAATTTCGGGCGTTTTCCAAACACACGGCAGGAAACGCAACCGACAGTGGTCAAAGGGACGTTGGGCCCCAAACTATTTTCCGAGGTATGCCCGAGGTGGGGTAGGTAGACCGGAGGGGTGGCGGCTCCCCTCCCCCCGAAAGAAAGTGAGCTAGAGGGGGTGAGAAGGTAATTCGGGTTGGGAGGCCGCAAAGACTTTTTTCACGGCCGGGAGGATGAATGGAAGCGGGAAGAAGAGGGTCTGTGTGGCCAGCACCAGCGACAGGTGCTGTCAGGCTCACCCTCCGCTGAATCGGAGTTATCCCTCGTCCTCCCGGGGACTACAATTTCCGTCGCACTTCAACTTGAACACACCAACACTAGATCGCGCTCGACGAGATGAAAACACGAATCGCCGGTGCGGAATCCTTTTCGAAGTTAATCTTGCCGCCAGAACCGAATAAAACTCTAATATCGTCTCACTGGAAACAATTCTCGCGGATGCTTGTCTCCGGAGAGTGTGGCTCCCAAGGTTTAACCCACAGAAATATGACAGTAACACACGCACGGCGATGATTTTACGAAGAGTCCGGAGTTTACGCCGTCACCAGACGACGTCCCACTCGGTGCACCGCTACGCGACTAACAGGTAGAGAAGCAAGGTGAGCGCCGGGCTGGTCTCGCTGTTAGGTAAGAAAGCTCTGAAGCGGCTTTGGAAACCGGTAGCTAATTGGGGAAAAGAAAGTGGTACGAAGGATCCCATTGGTCGACGGGTTTTTCCTCTCCCCACGCGGCTCCCCTCGCCCTCCGAGTCTCGGACGCCATGTTGGCCTTATCCTTGTGATTTCACGCGCGCAGGTGAAGGGCTCGCTTAGGGGCTCTGCTGGGTGGGAAGAGAAAGCATCACGTAGGAGGGACGGCGGTGGGTGGAAGACTCTCTGGAGCGTACGAGAGGGAAAGACGGGAGACTTAAAAAAAAAAGTTTCCAGGAGACTGGAGTGGGCGATGGACGGTGGAAAAATATGGAGGTCCATCCAGGACAGAAGGCTAGGCGGTGCGAGGGACGAATATTCGGAGATGCCGAATGTGGATCCACCTGCTCTCAGGTACGGGAGGGAGGGGTTAGTAATGCTGCACTGACCAAAGATATTCGGGTGTGTAAAGCTTTACTGACTCATCGTCGCATATACCTGCAGATCTTTTCTTAATTAAGTTATCACTCTCATTGCCCCTCTTACAATGGACCAGCTGCTGATAAAAATCTATCCCATTAATGGCTAGTGACCAAAAACCCCCTGCCACTCGCCTTCGCGGCGGCTTGAAGATATGTGAAGTGTGCAGTAAGTAGTGCAAGACCCTATAAAAATCGTGCACCCGTAAATACTCTGCGATTAGTAATATTTAGATAAGGGTATCCATTAATGAAGTTTCAATGTTAGAATGAAAATATGCCTATTGTAAAATTTTACGCCTGAAGGCTTTTGGCTTGAGGATCAGATCCTTACTTATGGAATAAAATACAACAATAGGCACCTTTCGACCGATAATTGTCGAAAATAATTTTCATGATAGGCGTATTAGAGTGTTTCCTTGTTTGAATACCAAGGAATGAACATTCAAAGGCAATCAAATAGGGGCTGTCGGTAGGTGAAAGTGTTTACTGATACTTAAAGAGTCCATGCGGGGGGGGAAGGTGGCTACGTGCTCACAGAAAACTCTCGTAGGGTCCCTTAGGCCCCCCTCACCTTTAAGGGGAGACCAATAATGAGCGATATTATGACTTTCTGATTGAAAAAGACGGAACTGAGCTGCGAAATGTCGTAGCTGTATTTTTTGACATAGCATCTTTCATGGAAGGCGATATTGAAGGGTGTACCCCTTCAATATCGCCTAACACAAGCTAACACAAGCTAACACAAGTGTAAGAAAATTAATCCACAAACGGACTGTGCGCATTTCTTTAGGCACCGACTTAGTTCTTGTGAATTCGGTGAAATCACGATATATCAATTCTATGATTGTAGATTTATTTGAGTTTTTGAAACTAATATATAATTTTACCGAGAGAATCCAATCGATACATGCAGTATTTCAGCATATTTTTGCGTCTATTGATGGAGTTTTTCATGCACTCATATCACTTTCTCAAATACAAGGAGCAAGATGCTCGTAGGTATCTACAGAATAAACAATGGCTGTGATGTTCTTCAATGGTACCTTTCCGTGGTGCTGAACTCTACATTTATTCGCGTTTCCACCCTATGCGCCGTTTTATTCTGAAAACGGTTTGACTCTTCGATCTGAAGACGCCAAATGATGAGAGATCAATAGCTGCGCGAACTTCTCTTCGCGCGAACGAATCTTGCAACGAAATTATCTATTGAAATGAGATCCTTCACCCTGGAAAGTGGTGAATGATTTTGCTAAGGTTGTAAAATCATTAATTTCACCTAATTATGCATCCGAAGGTATTTTTTCCAATAGTTTCTTATATTTGTTCATTCTTTTTGTAAATTAAAACAAAAAAAATTCTGTTCCTCCGCGTACAATATGTTTAATATAAAATTCAAAATAAAATTTTATTATTTTTTTCTTTTCTGTTGTTCGATTAATAAACATATAAAAATAATCCTGGACACTCTTGGGACAAGTTCTACACCAATGCTAGGACACTTCGCGCGCCTATTTCCTCATAGGTGATAGGGAATGACCGAGGATTGGAATAGGGACAATGGAACAGAGAATGTTTCTATGGGATATCAAAAATGCCTAACTGTAACGTAACTGTGTACATAACGTGTTACTTGGCAATTTGGGAGGATCATACCCAGTTGATGACTTTGCAATCAAGAAACAAAAGAAACCCCAATTAATTCAACTTCGGACCATTCACAATACGCCTCCTTCCGCCCCCTTCTTTCAACCCCAAG
>LYUA01000372.1:477075-489561 GCA_002093875.1 Calopteryx splendens
CACCCAATACTAAGCCCAACGGCATGTGAAATTCACACATAAGGGTAAGGTTCTTTGCCCTACACCACCTGTGATTTCTCAGGTGATGACCTGGTACCCGAAAAATGGTTCACAGCTTGGGTGAAGATGAGGGTATCAAGAGGGTGCTCCAGGAATCGAACCCGGCCCCTCCGGTTAGCAGGTCAGCGCTTTACCCACTGGACTACCGCGTCCCCTAGTAAATGTGTATGTCACTAAAATTGACCTTATTTAAAACAGAATCAGTTTATTACGTTTACTTTTCCAGTAAAAACAAACGAAGAGGGTAGTAAATGATTATCCTCATTAGTCTCACAATAACAGCTATTTTGGTGAAATTGGCTGAAATAGAATCAGACTCTTGGATGAAATAGAATCTTGGACTTACTGTATACACAATAAATTTTATTATTTTATCAATTCTGTTTTGCCTGTATTTCGCGTATTCTCTGCTTCAAGGTGAATACATTTGCACTGCGATCATATTCCTGAGGTTTACATTGTTTCATTGGTCATCGGATTTTATGGGCTATTTTAAATTTCTCAATTATTATACATAAATGAGAATTTTCTATCCAGCTTCAAATTTCGGTGGCAATAATGCATAGAAATTATTCCTATTTTTGCTTTTCCATTATTATTGATCCAATCAATATGAAAATTTGGAATGTGGTTTCTCTTACCTGTTTATCCCAGGGTATCAACGGAATCGGAAAGCTTGTTTACTAAATGTAATCTGGAAAATTATATGAGTTTTGATTGATTGAAATATTTTCCAAATATCTATATTCATTTCACATTAAACAGTTTCCTCATGACAATTGTCTTTAAAATCCAACCTAAATTTTTCTCCTACCTTCCTTATACGACTAATATCCATTATATAAATCAAATAAATATTATACTATAATAAATCCTTATACGACTATTGTACATTATATTTAAATGAAATAAATATTATTATTAAATTACACGCTATATATTAATAAGTATATAACTATTATTACATAAATATTGCATTACTATTAAACTCTAATTAAATTAGGAATTTATTTGTAAAATAAATACTGAGTACTACTAATTTCAACGAGAGACCTCTATTGGATACAACTCCGGTTCACACTGCTGTTCCACTGGAGTTTTAAGGATGATATTCGTAGGATTGACGCTCATAGTGCTTCGTTAAAACGAAAGAAAAATGACGAAATATCCTTGGTTATAAACAACACTGCGAGCATTTATGTTAATTGGTGTTGCATACATTGTAGGGGCGTATATACATTGAATATCACCGCGCTTCGAATGACCGATGACAGAAACGGCAAACATCAACGCGTTGACGATCTCGCACAGATATTTACCTTTTCTTATTTTTTCCCTAGACGTTAATGTTTTCAAAGTTTTACTGATATGATAAGGATTACAGTTATAATTGGCGATGATAACTGCAAATCTGCAAAAGTTCTTTAAACGAACATTACAGTTTTTAAAAGAATCTTTTCACGATTGAATAAATAGAGAATTTTATGATCAGTTTCCTTCGTATTACTACATTCTGATTACTACTGTAGCTAGGGAAAAAATATGCAAATGCAAGTCTTATCCCAGAGGTAAAAGAGAAGTGGTTTCCTGCTTGCGGTAAACTTTATTTAGCTGAAATTTACATTCCAACGAAAATCTTGTAATATCTTTCTTAGGACCTATTAATGTTTTGTGATACAATATGATTGCAGTGAAAAAATTACTCTGGGCAGTAGTTCAGTCACCTTTTTATCAAACCAACCTTACATTAGGTTTATATCTATGATGACGACTATCCTCTTGCATCAGAGTCTTGGGTTTAAGTAGATTAGTTAGATATTAGATTAGAAGTAGGAAGTTAATAGTTGGGTAATAATTAGATTTATAAATTCGAGAATAAATATCAACCAGAGACGAGTAATACAAATATACAAGAGTAAAATATTTATTCACTTCGACTAGCGCTGTTCATCTCTGCACGCCTATTTTAAATTTCACTCTTAGTACCAGGAATCAAAAGGTTTACACCATAAATTATCTCTTTATTGTTCATATTTACAGGTGATTAACATCCTAATAATCACAGGAGGAAAGTGGACGAATGAAAACAGGGGTTCACATTTATTTACCATAGTCATTTGGTAGGTGTCGAACAAGGTTTCTTCTATATATGTACACGAATATATAATTTATAAAAAACGGTCAAGGAAAATTTCCAAGCTCATTGTTATGAATTGAAGCACGATTAACTCGTGTTTTGCATTTTCATGCACGTCAAAAACCTTTCCCACTTAAAGCTGCTCACTCACTTTGTTGCTCAGACAGTTGAAAAAAATAAATACAACCTTTGCTTCCAAATAACGCTATTTCTTTTCATTCAAATATCGGGTTTACGCTATGACACGAGTTTTTTTACAAGCATTTTTACAAATCTTCACAGTTACGCTTCCTTTAAGCTCGTTGGCATGCTATTTCCTCTTTTTTATTTCACGACTTCTTTAACTAGACGGGAAAGTTCGTTGAGTGCGCAGTCTCACTTTTTTCATAATAAATAACCAACATTAAATAAGTCCACTATATCACAACATTGCATCACATTCACTGATATATTTTTTCACATATTGAAGTCATCATTTCACTTATTCCGTATTTGGCACACCTCAATGAACGATTGGAGGCATAACATGAAGCCTTCCTGTCTGTGACGCGCAAACATTATCCCAAGAGTCCAAAAGGAAATGAGCCAAGTGGACTCAAGGGCAAAAGAGCAATATAAATGAAAATAGGAACTATATCTGAGTAACCTAAACTATGACCAGTTTTTTTATTGGAATGGAAAATAAAGTAGGGCCAGGAACATACATTTCTTATCTACAGGATATACATTACTCCAGAAATTCTCCATGTGTTCCAACCCCCTCCCTCATTTCAACTTTCTCTGCGTACTCGAAAAATCACAATAGTAACTCTTGAGTACAGCATTCTGTAAGCATATTCCATTCACTGGTGAAGCAAGACAACTGCCATGTAAGATAAATTAAACTTAGGAATACATGCTTTGTACCGATGTTTTATGTGTTCTACGGCAAAATATGACCTACATATTTTTACGACAATGGATTGCACCACCAAATAGGCAACCCTTCTAGACAAATACTTAATGCGGTAAATTCTGTGTCCACAATAGACTTGCTAATGCATAGAAAAATAAACTCATTTAAAAGAATATTGAATGTTAATTCCATTTCCGTAACGAATAAGATGTATATAACATCGCATTTATCGGGTACCGTATCTTTTATCATACAAGAGGTCAAAGCAGTTACTTCAATTTTGGTATAAAACTTAATTTATAAGGTTTTAAAAAATCACAGAAACGATTGTAATCGAATGGAAGGTTACCAAATCGGAGCTCAGTCTAAGTGGAATGACAGAATGGCTTGGCCATATATGCATTCATTTCCTGTTATAACAATTCAATCAAATTACTTTAAGGCATAATAAATGCAAAAGCTTTGCTTCACGATCGGTTATTTTAATATTGAGACACTTACTTATTATCAATATAAAAACAAGCTCCGCTTCCGTTCGATCAAAGTATTGACATCGTTTTGAAAAAGTAATAAAAAAATAGTTTTTAATTGAAAAAAAATGTATGAAAGAGAAACTGTTTCCTAACAGAGCTAATGAATTTTAAATAAGTGTATTAAGTCACTTGTGCGCTTTTATAATAATAAATAATGTAGCTAAAAAGAAATGTATTAATAAATATCTTAAATTAAACTCGGGTTTTAATTTCTCCTCTCGTAGTTTGTAGCACTAGAACTTTTAACAACTTTACTGTTGTTAGATAAATTTTTCGAACGCAAAATTATAAAAATAAAGCTACTTATTTTTTTGTCTACATAATGACGTCTTAGGGCAAATTTTATGCCACGAAGTTCATTCTTATCAAAATATTCGCCTGTAGAAGTTTGACAACAGGGCATTACTTTTAATTTATGCTCACATAACAGCTCCTGCCAATAATATACACGTAAAATATATTAAATATTATTATATGATACTCAAATATTCCGTAATTTGAGCTAACGTCAATATCATATTGCGCCTTCTCCTTTTAAATACTATATTATACTTTCACACGTTATTAAAACAAATGTAAATACGTGATGGAGAAATAAATTCCCAGGGTAATCGAATTATTATGTCTAATTTTTAATGTACTTTCCCTCTTACTTAATGTTCTTCCAAGATTTAATTTGTGAATGTACAGCCGTTTTGCTAAAGAAGTTTAAATGTGCCAACTTTTAAAAACTAGGATTGATGTCAGTTAAACTGTCGAATTCAAAGCTGAATCTCTTGCAGAAAATATCACAGTTTAGGAGAAAAAATTTTTCCATTTTGTCTACCATAATAAAATTACGTTTTGAGAATTTGATCGCAGTCATCCTTAATTGCAAATTAACTATATACCAATCACATTATTAAAGAATAATTATGAGACAGGATATATTTATCAATTTGAAACACTGTGTGTTGTCCCAATATTGAGCTATTTTAAACATTAAAAATTGTAGCTTTTTAAATTCACATTGAGTGCAAGATGTGTTTATAATACTCCTTCCAGTCACATTTTTGCTGACAAACTTTGGGAGTTCCCACTCATTTCTTAAAGACCGTCAGTAATATCGCACTGAGTGAGACGATAGTTTCACAAGGGCATCGCTCTTAAGTTTTTCAATCTTCCCAAGAAATGGTAAATGCATTACGTGAAACTTTTCAATTCTAATAGACTATTTTTCTTTACATCTTGTGGACTTTGTCTCATGAATTAAGTGTTTAATATTTTTAAAGACAAAGTTTTACTAATACCAACCAAATAAACTACTTGTCCTCACATAAAAGCGATGGATTACATTTAAAGGAGATACACGAGGAATTAAAAGTTAATTTTAATCTTAAGTAAAAATTGTAGGTACATTCATATTTTGATGGTGGCTTCGAAGGCAATATAATTAGACACACAGATTTGAATAACGCTTATTGTCTTTGGTACAGTTGTCTTTCGGAGAACTGTTACCGGTATCCGTTTTATTTTTGCATCTTCTTTTTTCACACGTAGATAAAAATCTAAAGCCAATTATCAATATGATTACAAATAAAGTTAACAAAGTAATGGTTATGGTTATAAGACAAAAGGATTGGAAAAATGATAGAATAGCTTGATAAACCTATCTAGCTCTTCGAAGACCGAGCTCATATTGGCAAACATTGGTTTGCCTTGTAGGTAGATAACGCGATTGACACTAATAATATTTCTTTGAAAACAACTCATGGCTTAATGATGATCGCGATCGGAACTCTTTTATTGTGATAGTATATAAGAAAATATTATTCTCCTTTAGTATGTCTGCAAGAGTTACTAATTTCAATTTATTTTATTTTAATAAAAATTTAAACACGTATAAGTGGAAAAATCTCTACCGACGATAGATTTTACGGATTGAAAAATTGCAAAAATGTAATCGCAACCGTAGTAGTTCTCATATCCGCAATATAAATGAACATTTAAGTATAAAATAACCTTCAAGAAAAATCATAAATATTTGGTCCAAAGACGAAGATGCATGAATGTTGAGAATCATATTCCTTTAAAAAGTGTGTATAGCATCAATACACAGTCTCAGTACCTGAAGTCATGCTCTTCATTACTTGCATATTGATTCAACCCCGCATTTCCGGGGACATTACACAAGGCATGTCCATTAATGTTCTTCACTAGACAGTGACTACTGAAAACAAATCTGCCTCGGAGAGACCTCATTAAACATAGTACACGCTTAAAAAAGTACACTACACTTATACACGCTATTAAAATCGTCGTCGCTCTGTTATATCTTCATTGGCAATCGATTTTTCTTTCAATTGAATTGTAAGTTGTCTCTGCAAGCAAAAAAATGAGACATTGCCATGGAATAATCCTTTTTTCATCTCTTCTGCGTCATCAAGGTACAAACGAGAAAATTCATAGATCGGTTTAAGTTATTTGTCAACATTTTGTGACTGCTATGGAGACGGGAAGTGCTCTGCCGTAGAGGGTCTCCGAGCCTTCGGAAGCTCTTCTTCTACCTCCCAGCCATTTTAGCTCTACGTCCTTGTGTCACAAAAACGAATTCATCTCCCAAAGACCTGAAATAGTAAGAGAGAAAACAAATAAGGTCATCGCGCTTAACTTTATGCCACACAGGTTTGTATAAATCCAGTCACTGAACCCTCGTATGGATATTTTTTTGTCTCAAAATACCTGTAAACAGGGGTTGAAAAACATATTCTGGGTATATACTAGAGTTTAAAATTAATATCACGATTGAAATAGCATGTCTCATCCCAAAATATATTTCCTACTTATTATTACATAACTTAAGTCATTTTGGAAAAAAAATAACACGTACCATTTTGGAAAGGTTAATGATGAAAACTGAGGAATAATAATTAACCACATCCATTAAAATTAAGTCAGCATTATAATCTGGACTTTCGCAATTGTTTTTATGGACAAGAAGACTTAATAAATAAATTTTCCCCGTACTTTTTTTAACAACGTGTTAAAACGGCAATTCCTTAAAAGAGTATTCTTAAACTATGCAAAAGATTATTTTGCACTAAATTGTTACTCCTTCCTGAATAAGCTTCACAATCGTAACTGTTCCACTAAAAAAAATGGAAATGGAATATTTAAAAGGAGCAAATAAACAGAAAAAGGGAAGAGAAAGGTTGTTTCTCTCGAAATTTTTCCAATTGATGGTCGTTAAGATGGTGGGTCAGAATACATACTGATATTTTCGGCCACCTTACCACCTTAATAATGAAGTAGTGAGAATGAAGAGTATAAGTGGACTTGTTCCTAGTTATGTTCATCGATAAAATGGTAATTGAGTTGCGGAGAGTGAACTCTTTTGTGTAAGTCTGGGAATCCACTAACCCTCATTCCCTAGTTATCCTGATTTTCGAAGAAGTAACCGTCAATCAAGATACATGCCTAAAAGATGAAGTGAAACTCTTAAAGGAATTCCTGCAATAAAAAAGAATATCAATTTTTATCCTTAGTAATCAATAATTTCGGTATAATGTCCTGGTTTTACACAATCATTTTCGGGAGGCCAGTTTTCAAGTAAACCCTTAAATAATGATTGGCCTCATTAAAATTGCAAACAACACATCTGAGGCAACATCATTACTAATTTTTCTAAAATAATTAATATAAAATTGATAAAATAACTTAATGCTATCTTTCAATTGTTGATTGATCAATAACCTTAAAATCCACACTCGTGACTCAACGTTGAAATCCACACATCCTTACTAAGTGTTTTTTTTTAGGTCCAAATATCCTAGCACTTTTCCTTCATCGTCATTGTTGATGAATTTTGACGATGTTTGCAAACAGAAAATATTCGGGCATTCACAATTAAAATTTTAATTCTCCGAGATTTCATTCAATATTCTGATGCAATTTCTGCTCAAGTTTCTGTGTTTTAACTATTAGTCTCAAAAAAACCAATTCATGGAAGGAGCCATGCTAAAAGATGAAATTACAAGAAATATCAGACTGATTTTGTGTAACAGAGTAAAGTGTGGTAACGGGCGAGAGAAAAATAAAATGAAAATGAATGAAGTGAGGAATTCGATTGCCGAGTGAATAGAGGAGGTTTGGAATTATTCATTTGGGGTGTAAAAAATCGATTTATATAAATTTGAACTATAAAATCCAGGCCTACTAAAATATATGATGGAATGTGGGCGAGAAAAAAGGAGAGGTTGATATATTAGTTGTGAAGAATGCAGTATAATTTAAAAAATAATATTTCAAGTGATTTTATTTTTAGATTTTAAAGCTGGTGTTTTGGATGTAGTGTGGGTGTGCAAATTTGTTTATAATTGAGTAACATTCACCTAAACCAGGAAAAAATCCATGGACCAGTGACTTTGCAAAAGAAAACACTCACTGTTAGGTTGTTAACATTTTCTAGGTGGCCTTTTGTGGATTTAAGGTAACTAAGTGTTATGCTATACTATCTGCGATTCTGATTTTTTAAATTTTATCTGCAATAAAGTAACTGAAAAGCCACTAAAGTAACTAACTCAAGAAATTAATAGTTGTACTTTGTTCTCAGCGAATATACTTTCATTGATTTAACTGCGATAAAGTAATATTACCGCATATGCAGAGCAGATAATAAAAAAATATTTTATTCGTTAAGTTTTTAAAAATCAATAAAATAAGGAAGGGAGATTTAAAATAAAAAATACAGTGTACAGAATAAACATTCTCTGTATACGAGAACGGTTTTGCTAGTACTCAGTCATGTGGCCCCGTAATAACATACTAACCAGTTGAAGGCATTCTCCTTGCTGAAAAGGTCAAAAGTGAATCAAACTTGTCTGTGTAGCTTAAACGAAAGTTCTCGGTTCCGGCGTGAGAAGTTGTCTCTCCTTCAAAATTTTCTGACTTCCTTTGAAAGAAGGAATTACTCTGCTTCATTTGATCGAACATTCTGCTGTCAATCTTGCCATCATCTACCACCACCACCACCGCTTGCCAATCTTGCCATTAAAGCTTCCACCGCCAGGGCCTGTGGATCAAGACTTGCCTCCGAATACGAAATCATACGCGCTCTACGGAGCTTGGGATGTCACCGTCATTCTTTCCGCCCTCCGAAGTAACTTCCTCTCTATGAATCCAATTCACTGATCAACGCAAAAGCACGACTCCGCCAAGGTTATCTCTTTTTCAGACGTTTTCTGGAAAGACCCTAAGTCCCTGCTGATCTTCCACGGACGCGATTCTGATGGATGTTATGCTCATGGCATTGATTATCCGGTGGAGTTTCGCAGAGGGAAGTTTGAGGTTATTCACAAGCTCGTATTTTCTTCTCTAGTCTAGTAGAATCTTTATCGTTTGAGCAGAGACATGTTTAGGGATGCCCTCGGAGAGTGGACGAGAAAAATAATTAATTCAAACCGAATATATCGATTGCCTATCTTACAAAAAATGCTCCGAAGAATGACTCCGCCATTAATATTTGAGAAAAGCTAACTGAGCCATATGTATATGTGTGATAATTTCTTTCTTGAAATGGAAAAAAAATCCATGACTATATTTAAGAAAGTAACTTTTTTTCGTTGTTTGGACACAATAATCAACTTATACCTACCCACTAAAGTTTATCCGGCTATGATTCACTTGATTTGCTTCAAAGGCTGATACACTGCTCTGGGAGAAATTATTTATTTGTTCTAGGTCTTACCATTTCCAGGTTAAGCATATCAAGGGTAATTACTTAATTTGGATGCTAAGAAGAAGAAAAGAACCATCAAAAATTCCCAAAGAAAATTGATCGTTAAGTCTTTTCTTAGAAGAATAATCTTATATTGGTTTTAATTGCTGACCGTGCTATGTAGTTTGGTGTATAACTTATCCAATTAATAAATAAGGGTTAATCGAGTCTCGCATGGGTGGCATGGATGTTGGGTAAACTTTGGTGGTTTTGGTCCAGGGAAACGCGATGACTGGCCTTAATTGGCTTACTGGGATACCAGAGGCTCATATTCCGCAATTAGCTTGCAAAAGGAAAGAGTACTTTGAAACTTAATAATGGTCGCTTCAAGTTACTAACACCGATGAAAGCAATGAGTAATTCGAAGGATTTATGGATTAAAACTATGATTAATAAATGATCAAGTTCAGTGTTTTTACCCGATTAAAACTCTTGAAGTACTGAGGAGCTAGGGAGGCATTAATTTATGAGTTAATAAAAACATTTTATCATCGAAAGTGAATGGCATAAGATAGAAATAGAAATTCATGTATCTAGGGAACCCATTTCATAAGGCTTCAACATGAGCTGTAGCCTACTGTAAATTGTCTCTGTGAACTTGAAATCATATAATTAGCTTCGTATGCGTTATGGAATTTACGAAAACTAAATATATTATGAAGAATACAAAAATTAATTATACTTCTCATTTCTTTTTTTTTTGGGAAAACCAAATGTGTATCATTTACGAATCGTTTCCAGTAGTTGACGGCCGATACCACCAACTATACTACCATATTTAGGCGACTTGTATTTGTTTATTTCCGTAAATTTGACTTATATTGTATCACTGTTCAATGATAGAAGATATAAACTATTACATCTCAATATTTTTCCGGTAATCAAAGAAAGTGTCACCTATTGGTAATTCACTTTCCCTAACTGAGACTGTCTTACTGAAATCATTACCAACTTAGTATTTTGAGCCGTTTGTGGATCTAAAATTAGCACTTTCTCATGATATATTTAGGAAAATTTTGAGCGAATTTGAATATTTATCTTGGAACATTCAATCAAAATCAAGATATTTCTTAGATGAAATAAATAAAAAAATATATTATCTCGCTAAAGGAACCCAGCTATAATTGTGGGGAAAGGTCTAAAACTATCTAATAACATTAAAATGATTTCAAGTTACGATAACATTAAGGTTGCAACGGAATTCAGAAATATTCATCGGCCCCGAGTGGTAGAAAATGCGCTTAAGGAGTGGACAGAAAAGTTAGCTTTGCCATTAAGTATCACCGAACTGCACTGAAATACCTTTAAGTACAGCCTCATATTGGCAAAAACCTAATAAAATCACTGCTGTTAACTCAGCTTTGCATCCTATTAAATAATCATAATGTTAACTTTGACTTTGAAAATCAAGTTTCAATTTAACATCCCATTATTTTAATTAAATGTTCTCATCGCAATCCAAAACTAGGTAGGGATGAGTTTAATTTCAATTGGAATACATTGGCAAATATATTACAGTGGTAATTACTAATTATGCCTGTTTACCCTAATGTATAAATAATTGTGTCTGACTAGTCTTCATTACCAACATTTGTAAAAATTTGCGAACACAACATAACTAACCTATAAAAGGGCGCAAATATTAGGAGCACCAAATGACTACGGTACTGCACGACAACCTGATTTGCGAAAATTAAACTTGTATAGTTATTTGCCGAAGATAAATTTACGTATTAGAGAAAATTAGATAACAACAATAGTTTCCCAAACGTTTTCAATTATTCATGTTGATGCTGATACACTACAATATCCCCAAAGCTAGTTTTTATAGGGAATGAATAACAAATTCCGTTTATTATGCTTTAATATCCCTCTAGGGCAGTATAATAAAATATTATTAGCATATCAAAGAATATGATCTCCTTTCATTATTCATCTCCTGTCCTTTGAATATAATCACCCACAATTTCAATTCTAGTTGGCTGATCGGATAGCAACCTTCAAAGATTTTTTTGAAAGGGTAAACGATAGGGTTATTAACACATTCTTGCAAAAAAACGTGCGTGGCAGAGCAATTACTCAGGGGGTTAGATCGATCGTCCATTCGGGAAGAATGTGCATGGTCCGGACTCCTGCGCTGCATAAAATAACGTCATGAATACGGTATAGGCTAATTGACATTCCTCTGCTATCTACTTCATCATGGCTAAATTTTTCTGACAAAATAATCCCAAAGCTATAGCCTATAATTTTTTGTCAATTAACGTCGCTCGAGTTTTAGAGTTATGAAGGTCGGTTCTAGCAATTACACTATTGCTGTATTAGATTATGAAATACCAAACGAAATAAACAAAATATTAAGGGGCAGGGAGAAAATATTGGGTGATATTGTCGAAACAAAACAATCAACATAAATCATAATGAAAACTGTTCATTGCAAAAGGATTAAAATTAAGATTGAGATTAAGAATTCAAAGACATCTTACCGCAAAAATCGTTCGAGAGCGCTAACCTTTTCCATGAATAATGCGTGATATTAAAGTAACTCGAAAGCCAAGAATCTTTACAAACCTTATCCAAAACTTTTAAGTGTTATTATAACGTACAAAACAATTAAAAAATGAATAGCTAAAAGTAGGCTTCTTAGAAAACACAATAGAATTTGAAAATTAAGTGTAAATACCTAAAATTAATCAAAGTAACAACCTCTATGAAAAGGTTTACAGTATAATGCGAACACAATCGATAACGAATGATTCGAGTCTGGATTAACAATAGATAAGAATAAAAAAAGAAAATTTTAGGGCAGTTTTTTCCAATCAGTTTGTGAACTGTATAGCAGTATGCGAAGCAGTATAACTCAAAACCAGACTAAAAAATAGCACATAAAAATAACTCTGGGTTGTTTATGGATGAAGTTGCAACTTAAAACGGTGAACTTTAAAGGTTTTTTACGAACTTTGATCGGTTTCAGTCTTTCAAGGGGATTCAAAAATAGGATTTTATTCGAATTCAAGAGTCAAACCACAGTAATCAACGCGGTCGGTTTGGTAGGTGAGCTCACCCAGTACTAAGCCCAACGGCGTGTGAAATTCACACATCAAGG
>LYUA01000373.1:48349-59161 GCA_002093875.1 Calopteryx splendens
TCGCGCCCTCATCTTCCCGTCTTACCCCTAGTTCCACGTGGAGGGATGCCAAGGGCCCTCCCTCCGCACGAAACCCCAATCCCTACCCACCCCATTCCTCACGACTCTTCTCGGGCCGGAAAAGTAGTCTCTCCAATTAACGGTTAATTGCCTTTACTCGGCACAATCGAAGAGCCTACAATTCGCGCACACACAACAACGGCCAGCCGACACATGCAGCCTTGCGCCGGGACACACACACACACACGGAACACGCCGTATTCACTCCCAAGTCGTCCGCGGGCGGGCTGAGGGAATGACGGAGGGGAAGTTGGGTGGGAGGGGGGGGGAGGGACGAATCTGCGGACGATGCGGCGAGTCGGCCCCTCCGAGCAAAGGTACTCGAGTTCAATGTCACTGCAGTGCTGCACGAGGATGTCGGCTCACTTGTTCCCCGAATTTCCAAATGGATCTCTCGTCGGGACTGGGCGACCCTGGTCCGACCCAATGGAGACGGGGGTGGGACCACCGGCGGTCGATGGCGTGAGGATGAGGTCCCCACAAACCTCGCACAGACGAATGCATAATTAATTAATCCGAGATTCCATTTTAATTTTTTTTCTGACTCCCGCTATTATTTTTTTTTTTAATTTCGGAAAAGAATCATTCTCTCTCTCTCTCTCTCTCTCTCGCGCGCGAAACGAAACGAATTTCGACAAAATTAGAGATACAACAAAAAAAAGGAACACACACACATACACACGCACACTTTAATTAAATACCTGGCCCGGACAAAACGGGTTGCTTTTATTTATTCATTTTATTATATTCGCTCCCATTTGAAAAAAACCCCTAACCTCTCGCTTTCCCGCAACGCGGCCTCCCCTCCTCCCGTGATTTCTGTGCGGGCGGTCCGTGGAATTGAAACTGTGGGGAACGAGAAAATTGAAATGGCGAAGAACCCGTACCGGAGAATAGAAACATTAACGGCAGCTGCAGCGGGCGACTGAATTTTTCCGTTGTGCTCACGTGGGGCGTGGAGTAGGTCAGGGTGGCAAAGGGGAGGGAGTGCGGCGGAATAGGATGCCGCAGATCGTTTAGGAGGGAGGGAGGGAGGATTGTGAATTCCTGTGTTCAACCAGAGAGAAAAAGCAGAATAGTGGGTACTTGCAGGGCAAGGGATATGGTGCCCAGACAGACACCTCCGTATGCGAGCTGAATCTTATTTTGTTAGTAATGTTGCGGAGTCGAGAGAAAGAAAAGAAACTAAGATCTCTATTAAGGAAAGAAATGGTAACATGTCAAAAACGCATGTTAGGAAATTACTTGCATAGGGCGATTAACATAGAAAAAGAGGCCAAGATTGGGCATCAGAATGACGAGATGGCTACCTATCACAACTATAGACGATTCCTGAAGGGGGAAAATATTTTGTGTTAATCCGGTAGGTGGTTATTAATTAAAAGTTTCAACTCATTCCATTTTTGCATTGAACATTAAAATCAGGTTTCACATTGGTATAGGGGTAGGTAATGAACTAAAAAAATATATGGAAGGGTTGCTTTCATAAAATTAGACAAATTTCGTTTGGCAAGATGAAAAATTTCAAATCACCTAATCGTATATTAAGACTTGGAATTTATGATGCAAAAGTACTTTTTTCAGCGTCTGAGGTATTTTTAAAACAGGGTAAACACTAATGTGTTCACTTATTTTTTTCAATAACTATAAAACTAAGAAGATCACTATGATATAATGTGTATCATCTATAGCATTTGCTAAATCATTTTTCATAATTTACTTCTGTTCAAACAGATACCTGGGAGCCAACTTAAATTGAGCTTGCAAAGTATACAGCAGATAAAAACAGGCTTGGATAGGGAACGCTGAACTGGAAGAGAAGAAGAGGGATTGATAAATGGAGGAGGGTGGGGAAAGGCGTGGATGCTGGGGGAGGACCGGGAGGCAGGAGAGATCCTGGGCGTCTGGCAGTTCTCCTCTCGGCTGCGAATATGTCGCTGCAATTAATTTTGAGTACGATCGAAGAGGGCGCTTATAAGCAGAAAAAGCTTGAAGTGGGGTTTATTTCTTGGCGCGCTAAGAGGCTTTCTATGGGCGAGAAAGGAAAAGGAAATCGAGGTGTAGAGAGAGCAGTGACTAGCCTTTGGAATAGCTTACTGGCGTGTTAAAGAGGGGAGTGATGGGGGTTCGCAAGGATTGACTGGGATGAGACGAACGTCATCGAAACTACACAGATTGGAACGGGTTTTTCTGGTCAAATTGTAGTTTTAATTGCTATAGGTACAAATTGTTTTGTAGCATGAGAAATCGAATGTGTGAATTCAGAAAGCAATGGAGAAAACGATGAAGTATTTTCTTTCAGTATACTTTTGTTTAAATAGTCATGTCTTTATATAATATTTCTTGTTAAAGCAGATAAAAATAAAGCATTTGCGTCGATAGTGTTAATTTGAAACCCATATTTTAAAACGGTTTCATTATGCCAATGACTTTATTTTATTCATGTTTTATTAGGTTTAACCCCTTATTACCTGCCTTTTTAGTAAGGTGGATAACCCAACCGCATGTTAACCCATGAATCGTGGGTTTGAGTCATGCCTTGGAGATGAATTCTGTGTTATCTATGGTGATTGGGCTCTTGGAAAACCTGATGCAAAACCTAGAATGGTTACTCCAAGGGGCATACGAACCACCAAAAGCGTTCGTAGAGCATCCAAAAGTTGCCGATTCTCTCAATTGGTGCAGGGTGCATTAACTAAACTTCTTAGGGTATCCATGGTATTAACAATTCAGAAAATCCGTTAGTGCAAGTTTGAGACCATTGCAATGCTAATATAGGTAATAGGTAAACATGGGGATAAACATTTGGTAACTATAAATAGATTAAACCTTTGAATACTTGTGTGAAGATATTTGCTCTTTTCAAATAAGCTTTAACGTATCATAAAATGAAAAACACATAGAATACCGTAAAATATCTTTTCCTCTATATAAATCCCTCAGTAAATATTCCAAATTGTTTTGAAAATTTATAGCTCAAATAAAAACTGGTAAACCACGAAATATACTCTTAATGACATATAAATGATTGATTTAGATTTACATCATTAACAGTGATAGCGCATTTCTATAATGTAGATATTTCCTGTAGAAAAGGTAAAAGGATGTAATTATTTATAGTTCATATTATATCGTATCAAAAATAACCTTTCAATAAAAGGCAAGCATTTTTAAATGATGGAATAAAAAAGATAAGTAAAAGACATTTCGAAATATTTAAATTAACGTGATTAACTATAAATCGTGTATTTGGATTAATAAACTATTCTCTTATAAATATATCCATCTAAAGTAGTATTTTTTGCACTGCAGTATCGTTTTTCATTACGTTTACAATAATAATGACCCTTAAAAGCAAAAAAGGATCTATATCAACTATTATGAAAGGGCTTCCGTTTGACTTTCTAGGATTTACGACGCATTATATTGCTCATTGGCATAAATATTTTTTCCAATACATCAGAGGTTTGTATGAAATATTCATCCCTCCAAAAATCAAGTGGTTAAGGAAATTTATCCATCAAACATCACGAAGTAATTGGCAATTTCTCTTTCATGAATTTCCCTTGATCCGTTAATACCATTTGTTATTCCACAAGCCGAAGGAATCCCTTCACCAGACCCTCTCCATTTTCCTTCCCCCAACCCTCTCTCTATCCTACTCCGACAGTTCCCTCAGAAATCTCAAATCCCCCTTCCCTTCCTTCCTCCCATCCCACTCATTACGGAAATGGAATCCGCAAATTGGAGCGATTTCCTAGTGGGCAGGAAATCGACGGAAAGAGAGGGGAGGTGGGCCTGGGATGGGGACGATGGTGTAGGAAGGAAGAGAGCGGGAGAAATGAGGTGGAGGAAGAGCGACTGTATATTGGGAAGCCCGAGGAAAGAGATAGAGGGATGAAGGAGAGAGATTGGGAATGGAAGTGAGGAAGAAAAAGAAACATTCAAAACGAAGCCCATTTGTCTTCTGGAGAAGGCCACTGATAAATATATCGATTTTCTTATGGAAATTATTAGAAACAAATATTTTTTGGCAGTAAAATTTTTAAAATGTCATCGAGAAAAGTTTAATTTTTGTTTCGATCTGGTAGCCTTTAAGACTTAAGAAAGGAACACTTCCTCACATTGCCAAATTATAGTATAGATACCATCAAAATGTTCTGGTGAAATCCGTCACTTGTGACCTAATAGAGTGAATAAAGTGGCTACAGGAATTAACTTCTTCCACTTAGAAATTTAGTGATTGCACTATGAATATATTTCGATAGTAAAATATTGCCTTAGTAAGCTGCACGCAATATCAGCAATTCTAAACCCAGATGAAATTAATTCTCTGTGCTTAAATAAATGTTTAATTTAATAAAATTTAGCCGTTTAGTGTTTTATTGATACAAAATATGAAAACGAATAACGATATGAACAAACGATGAAAATTATAAAATATATTCATTTAAATTACCAAAACTTGTGAAATCGGATATATTTTTCGATTAAATAGTTAAAAGTAAAAATTTGAAATAGAAAGAAATTAAATAACTTATTATGACTTAATAACCTATTTATGGAAATTTAAGACAATTTTTAAATGATTGGCGATTATGAATGGCATCGAAAACACATTTAATACACTATTATGTTTGATAATTAAAATTCCATTAACACATTTCAAATTAATGCAGTTTTAAATCTATTCTAAAGCTACAAATAAAAAATAAACTTATTCGATTTTTTAAATTAATGCTTTTCTTTTAATTTCTACATATATTACCTTCTACATATATTACATTCTACATATATTAAATTCTACATATTATGGAATACCTTTATTTACCGCTTCCCCAATAATGAATTTAACACTAATACTTTTGAAACAATATGTTTCTTTAGCTGTTACATTACTTAGAGTCAAATTCTATTTCTTCTTTGAAGGAATAAAACCCGGAAAAACGGATAGTCTATAGAGAACCATCCGTGTTTCTCCTGAGATTTCCATACAGCCCTACTCTAATATACGGAAATAAAGTGAGTACTGGACATATCTTAGGCCATTAAAATTTCTTATTTTTTAAGCAAAACCATCATTAGGCTTGGAAGACCCTTTCGAAAACCAATGAAAGAAAACGTGCATTAGAAAGAAATGAAGCATGGCAATAAGCCACCGTGGGAATGAGTATTATTCGAAAAGAAGAAAGCAGATTAACTGAGGGGATTGAGTTTTGGAGAGAAAAAATAGGCAAACTTTTGTAGAGGGAAGAAATAATTAGATGGGGAAGGTAGATGGTATAAGGAACCCAAGGGGAGGCAACCTGAGAATCCGTATTTCGTGGGAATGGATGGAGAGAGGGCGTAGGGATGGGGAGGAGAGAAAAAGAGGGCATTAGCCAATGAGGAAGCAGGAAGGGAGTGCTTGGAGGGATGGCAGTGGTGGGTGGGCGTGGGAGTTCTGAGGAATGGAACGTCTCAAGGAGGACGCCTTGGCGGGAGGGTTTTCCCAAGTCGTGCCAAGCACATTTTTTACACCGAGTCAAGACTCTCGCTAATTAATACTTAATGAAAAGGTTCTGCGCCAGAAGACTTCAACGTTGATTCATTACTAATTAAATCCTAATTAGGCAAGAGCTAGTTTAATTCCAAATACATCCATATAATACAGAAACAGGAAGATATAAGAAAAGACATTTGAATATTTTTATGGCGCCTGTATTTAGATTTCCCGCAATACATATATTGCTGAGGGTAGTCTAAAAATCAGGCGCTATGAAATTTTAGCTTAACCACTCTTGCATAACATTTAAATGCACTTATCACATGTTTCTACCACTAATGTCAGAGATTGTGCTGTAGAATTGCACTGCTTAGTGATTAAATTGATTCATGGAAAGTATTTTTGGAGATGTGAATAGCATTTCAGGAGGTATTCGAGGAGCTGTCTGAAATTATCTGCTACTAGTCGGACATTATCTCCTACTTTAGAACATTGCCACTCATACCAGGAAGAGTATTTTGATATGTTTATAAGAATCGAAGAGTTGCCTCTATAAAGAGCGGACGGGGCGCCTAAAATACTATTCCACTTGGAATAATAATAGGATATAAATGGACCATTGAAAATCTATAAACAATTTTCTCAAGGTGAATTTTAAATACATAAAAAATGAAAAGAGCAGATTTTAGAGCATTATAGGATTTAGCATACATATTTTCATTTAAATTCATGGACAGACAATGGCAATTCGAAGATACTCACGATTTATTTTCGTTGACGATTCTAAGAAGAGGAATAATTTAAAACGCCAGATCTTTTTTTATTTCCCAACATGCAATTTAATTTTTTAAATAAAAATAATTCGCTTTTTTCATCAATTGTGATACCTTGAATTTTTGAATTACGTTTCACCACAGTTGAGAGCCACACACGGCAGAAAAAGCTTGTTTCCCTTCCAATTCCGCAAATGAAGCTCCACGCGAAAATAAAAAAAAGCAAGAGACATTATAATTAAGCAATGGGAGGTGGCTGAGCAGATATCCTACCTTCCTGCAAGGAATCAGGCGCGGCCGTAGTCACTTGGAGTAAAGTGAGTGGGGGGGCCGGGAAGGAGAGAAAGTCCGCTCTCATTTCGACGAGGATTGGACAGAGAGACGGAGAGAAGAGACGGGAGGGTGAGGAGAGTCATAAGCGGAAGGTTAATATTCCACGAGTGGACGCCATTTGAGTCACCGCTGACGGGGTCCTGTCGCGCTGGCCACATCCTCGCCCCTTCCTCTCGTTCCATTTGCGGGCGGCGAAGCTTTTGCGGGGGAGGGTACGTCGTTGAAACGGCCGCCAATCAGGCCGATGGGTCTCTCGGCCTTACCTCCCCTCCATTCCCCACCCTCACTTGAGGTCCACCCCACCCATTTCCTTCTCTCTTCACCTGGGGCGAATAGTAGCGGCTCGGGCCGAGCAACAAGGAGTCGGGAGCACGCTAATGCATCTCGCCGGGCAAGCTCGCCACTTAACTCAATTACCCGAGGAGCCCGCACTTCTTGATTCGTTTCATATCTTATTTTCCGGAATTAAGATGGGACGCACTCACAGTTTGCCTGTTCGAAGGCTGAACCCAAGAACAAATGGCAATGAATAAGAGTGGCAAATATTAAAATAGACTCTAAATGCATACATATATAACAAGGGGTGACCACAAAAGATATATAGAACACTTAGAAAGAGAAAGCGTGAGAAACAGGGATACAGAGAGGGAGAGGGATACAGGGAGGGAGAGGGAGAACACACACAAAGAGGGAGACTCGCTTGTTTAAAATTATCGGTGGTCTAAGCCTTCATCAGTGCGAGGATACGACTCAGAGGAAAATGCTAAACAAGGGTGAGTTTCCTTCCATTTCTTGTGTACTATGGATCTTTTGTGGTCCACCTTGTGTCATAAAACATATGTGAATATTCCTAACGCAAATTTGGTTGGGTATTGTGTGTGTCTATCAATCACAAATAGGCAACAGGAAATATGTTGACTTGATTCCCTCTTTCTTATTCTTGCTTCCATCTAAAGACTAGTAAGAAATACCGTCATCATTGGCAATGGCGGGATTAGTTCAACAATGAGTCTCAAATTTATTTAATAAAATATAAGTTTAGTGCTCGACATAGAATTAGGACTTAATTTCCTCATGGGTGCACTCATCAATTAACCTGTCACGCCTCTACTAAAGACGTGACATCGCTCGTTTTCATTAGACCGACCAAAACTCGGTGCTCTGGATTATTTATGAGACGTTCTTGTGAATTTTGCTAGCAAATATTATGGGAAGGAGAATTAAGAAAAAATAGTCCTACATTAAAGTGGAAAATGCTAAAATAAATTCCAGAGCAGCGAGAGAGCGATGGAATAAGTGCTATGAGGCATAGGACCCATCTTAATGGGGCTGAAGCTCAAATGCCGTGTATTTCCTTTTTCTCTTACCTACAGTTGGCCGCCACTGATTCAGAGCATTGATGCTGCTCTGTCTTAAGAGTTTTACTGCTGTTAGCAGAGGATCTTTAAAGACAAGCAATGATGAGAAAATTACGCATATGAAGTAAGGAATTATCGAGGAAAATCGATGGAAAAGGTATGAAGTAACGAAATGGCGGTTTTGCATAGCAAACATATATTAAAGGAAATTTGAGAATAGTGCAGTTTGTACCAAAACGGAAACTTTAAAGATCTAGGAAAATAGCTCAGAAACATTTTAGTAGTTTCGCTTGCTTATAACTGCAGAATATGTTTCTCTTCGTGGTGTGCTTTCAAGATCTTAGAGATATCACTTTTTTCACTGGAGTGAAATGTCTTCCTACATGGATAATATATTTTTCTATCAATAAAGAGAGAAATGTTAAATGGATTGGGATCACTAATTTCTTAGTATTTAGTGCTACAAATTTATGATAACATCAGAGTGTTTTCTGATTTTACAGATTAGGAATTAAATTTTAATTTGTTACTCAATGATCTCTTTAATCTGTGCACCAAGGAGGACTGCTTTCCTTGGAGTTCAAAGTAACGCTGATTATTAATAAAATAATTTATTTGAAGACACCTTTTATGTCTGACGGAGGAAAAATAGTAAAACTTGAATGAATAAGGTGAGATAAACAGTTAAAGATGAGATAGAAATAAATAAATAAGAAATAATAGAAATAAAGGAAGACACTAGTGAGCAAAATACAAATACACCTAGGGAATAGGGTAATAGCAAAAGCGATTTGAAAATTATAAAACCTATGTGCCTGGAAAAATGCAGTGCTTGAGGAAATAAGAAATTTAATCGGCATGATATTTTCTTATATATATCTTTCAAAAGTATAATAACTTTAGAAAATTTAGAAAAGCATCCATAAAGTGGCACAATAGCTACGTAACACATTTAATTGACATTTTGATTGGCATATTACATCGATTATTAACAATTTATAATCCGCTATATTATAATTAAGGAAGAAAGTGATTCTCTCTCATTAAATATTCCTGTAGTTAAAATAAAATTGAAATCATTTTTTATTTAAAGAGCGAAAATGTTTTTCTAAGTAACTAAATATAATAACAGCAAAACTAAATAGTTAAAATAATCTTCCTCAAAGTTTTAAAAATAATTCATTGAATCATTTCACCATCTAGAATAAAAGGTCTTCATTAGGGAAATTGAAATGACTACATCACTTTACCATTACATTTGATCTAAGGTTTACGGATATCATATTCACGCATAATAATAACCTTTTGAGAAAAAATGCGGGCATGATTAAAGCAGGTGCATAAATTTATGCATTATTAAAAAAAATCAAATAAAAATAGCATTTAGGTATTGTGTTTGTTATTATATAACGAGTTAACTTATGTATAGTTGAACAACTAATTCCGTTTGAGTATACACGGAGCTAGTTATGAAGTTGACGCAGAATAAATAATTCAAGCCCCCCTTTGGCATCCGTGAACGAGCGAATAGTGTTTTAGAGTCTGAATGGTCGGTGGGGGAGAGCGGTGAGGCCGAAGAGGATGAGGTGGGGCAGAGAAGTAGTAGGTAAGAAGAAGCAGGAATGGGATAATTTTCTTGGAATTGAAACTGCGAGAAAAGGCCAACGCTGGAAATGCAAGTTCTGCGGTTCATGTTCCTCAAAGTATTCATCAAGAATTAAAGTAGTTACGCAAGTAGTAAAAATAACAAAGAATCAAATAATAGTACGACTCATGGTCTTGCAAATGTAAAGATAATCTTTCGCTGAAGTTGAATGACTCTAAAAAATGTTACGAATTAATATAGTCGTTTAATTATTTATAAATAAATTGCAATGAACATGAAAAAGTAAACTTAGCTATTTTAATATTGTCTTGAAAAAGTATAATCAAAGATAAAAGAATTACATAAAAAAGTGTGTATAAGAATAATCAAACAGTTTAGTACTAATTTATTTTTTAAATTCTCCCAAAAACATTAGGGGTTAACCAAAAAATAATGCGAAAAGTTACATATTAAATATATTGTAACTTATATGGACTAAGTTTAAATCATCTTATGGATTATTCTTAGCCAAAAATTAATTTACTACTGACTATTTGATAAAATAATTTGAGGAGGAGGAAAAAGTTTTAGGTTCCCCTATATCCATTTGAAATATTGCCACTAATGAGCAGATCCTAATAAAAGTAAAAAGGATAACTACAATAGAAGTGAGACAAGGACGGAGATAGATCGAGGAAACGTCATCGTGCGAGATTGAAGGAAAGAGGGGTGGAGAGAGGAAGTGCTGGAGAAGAGGGAGGGTGAGTGTGAGGCGGTGTGTCTCGCCCCCCTCCCGGGCGAAAGGAAAAAAAGGAGCGGAGTGGTGGGGGGGGCGAGCCGAGGAGCGAGCGAGCAAAGTGAGTGCAGCGGCTCGGCAAAACACACAAACCAAGCGCGACGTCGATGCTCCGACACAGTTTCGGAAATTAATTTTACTTCCCTCATTAGCGAAGCTATTTCCTTAGCCGTCCAACGCCACCCCTGCAACCCGCTCTCAAAATATATTCGGATCGCTTCAAAAACATGGACGAGTGGTGTTTCCCCAGCAGCTTTCTCTCATTTTGCGAGTGTTGCACGGCCCACGCGCTCCAACTTCAGGAGGGGTTAGGGGGTGGGTGCGGGAGGTGAGAGGTCGTGAGGAATGGGCAAAGAGAGGAGGGGATGCCTTTGAGGAGAGATAGTGAGGGAGGTCGGTCGGCGGCCCCACGCATAATGGAG
>LYUA01000373.1:507361-517407 GCA_002093875.1 Calopteryx splendens
GCGTGTGAAATTCACACATCAGGGCAGGGTGGCCAGTTCCTTTCCCTGTACCACCTTTGAATTCCCAGGTTGACCTGGTACCCGAAAAATGGTACACAGCCTGGGTGAGGGTGCCAAGAGGCATCACCGGGACTCGCACCCCGGCCCTCCGGTCATCAGCCCAGCGCTCTAACCACTGGACTACCGCATCCACATGGGAAGAAAACCTTATGTATAATAAGTAATTTAAATGCTTAATCCCACCCGTAGGAATGTCGCCTATAGAAGTAAGTATCTACATGTTTTAATTTCATGCTACTCCTTGCACCTAAGTAATATCGCTTACCAATATCGAGTGATTCCACGCTTTTGAAGTATTTAAACAAAATTTTGAGACAACCTTTTCAGCGCTGGTTAAAGTAATGTTAGAGAACTAATTCCATTAAGTTTTACCCTACAGCTCTGAGAGATGCAATGAGTAGGAAACATTCATTGACAGATAATAAGAGGAAGTAATTAAAGGACTCATGTTAAATTTGAGACGGAAACAGTACTATTATGCATTATTAATGCGCCTCGTGCTGATCATTCTGATAATTTAAATTAAAAAGACTATATAAGAATGGTTGCTCAATTCGCTCATTATTTCAGTACAACACATACCTAGTAAATGTTTGAGCCCTTAGTAGCTCTCGTGAGATCTATGAAAATTAATCGTGGGACAATCGACTTGATTTTGAGAAGGACATCTATAAAGAGCTTTTTATTTTATATTCCTTGCTTTAAAATTCACGTACATGAAATTTTAATTGAATAATAAGGCTCCTATATAACATAATTCGGACGCCTAGTCTAAAAGTGGCAGCAGAAATTGTTTCAATTTCATAGCTTAAAGCCATTTGAATGCAATTAATACAGTTGGTAGGAGGGTGCTCTGGCTGGTTAATAGTTGGGTGAAATGACAAGTTATGCTCTCGCGGCGCGGATTAACGCCTTCTCGAGGCTTTGCAGCATCACAAAATATTATGACAACCGTCGAATTATTTACTTATAGAAAGGTATCCAAATCTGGTCAACAAAATAAGTAGAAAACCGACAAGGCTTTAGATACCTAATAGATAGATAGAAACCAAAACGTACCCATGCACTTACAATTATATTTTTGCCATTCCACAATTGTAACCACGAGTTTAAATTTATGGTTAAGATTATATCGGGGTCTAATGTAAAGAACATACTCATGGATAAACTTTGCTGAAAATATTTTTTACGTGCAGCAGCCACGTGATTCCTTTATTGTTGCCCTTAAGGAGAAGAATATTTCATCGAGAGTATGAAGACCTCATACACATAGTAGTCGGGAGCGTTTTAAAAAGTCATTTCTTCTTACGTTTCGACCAACTATGGACCACATAATTTCAGCTACCTTCTTCTTTGGTATTTAACTTTGATCCAGTATTCCCACGTTAGTGTTCGGTGTTTTTCTATTAATTTTTCATTCCACTTATTTGTTTTGAAATTTGGCTTTTCTCGGAAATTCTGGTATGTTTCAAGTTTGTTTTTAAGAGAGCCACCACGTTCATTAAAGCTTTCCCGCGTTATCCCCACTACTTTTAGGTCCCCTACCACATTGGTAAGCCATGTGGTATCGGTAAACCATTTGATACTTGGTTTTCTTGCCTCGAAAGCTGGTCAACATCATCTGGTTGGTCAGTCTTGCTGGGGCTATTCCTGCAATGTACCCATAGGTATACCTAAGGCGATACTTCACTTCCGAATCACGTCTATTAATTTTTCTGCGTGTGAATATATTTCGTGGTTTTTCCGTTTCCAGTACTCACCGTTTTCTTCGAGGTGGCCCATTATTTTTCTCAAAACCTTTCTTTACTTGGTATCCCATTTCTCAATCAGACCTTTCTTGTTTATTATGAGGCATTCTGCTGCATACAGGTGGGATAACTGTGCAGAAACTTCTAAGCTTGGCATTAAAGTTTATTGATCCTTTGTTGTATGCATCTTTTGGTTTGCAGATACATATGCCATTTCTATTTTCTTGATATGTGGAACGAGGGCATCGTTTTCACAGATGGTAGATTTTACCCATTCGCCCAAGTATTTAGTTCGCCCAAATTCTCCACGCTTGATTTTTTTCATCCTTATCCCTAGTTCTTTGGGCGCCAGCTTGATCTTTTTTTATGGAGTCAGTTTTCTCAAAGGAGATCTGGAGACCTGTCATAGCCGTTTGTGTCTTGAGTGGGTATCTTTTTCTTTGTGGCTGTGTCTAGGAAGTCAGAAAAAATAGCGAGAGATCATCCCCTAAGGTTAGGCGGACAAATGACGGAATCCTATTCCTATAAGCCAGTCGGACCTAATTTTCGAACTGTTCGTTATTCATTTCCTTACGCCACCCGCGGATGACTTTCTCCAGCCTACACATGAAGATTAGAGGTGAAAGACCGTCTCCTTAATCGTATCCCGTCTTCATTTCGAACGCATTTGAAAACTCTCCCCTTAATTTCACTTTGGAGGTGGTGTTGGTTAGTCAGTTGAATGGTCGTTCTTTTTTTGTTGTCTGAGCCAAGTTCATTCAGGCTTTGGATTAAGCTGATCCTATCGATTCATTGGCCTTTTTAAAGTCAACGAAGGTCACCATTATTGTTGATTGATTGAATTGATTGAACAATCTCTTGTTTCCAAGCTTCATATATGAGAGAATAGATTTAAGATTCATAATCTGTTTGGTGCATGACTGTCCTTATCTGAACTCTACTTGGTGTTCTACCAATTGCTAAACGAGTTGTCCCTTTCCCTAGCCATGAAGAGATTTTGAGAGAAACTAATAAACCTATTACTGGGAGAAGAGAAATGCCATGGTAGGTACATTGCTTCCATCACCATTCTTAGTAAGAGGGTAAATAAGGACTAAGGTCGAGGTCGACTAAGAAACCTGGAAAGTATCCCGGTTAGCAAAATTTCGTAGATGATCTCTGCTAGTTTATTAATAGCCTTTTTGCCTGCGCACTTCCATAATTAGGAAATTATTGAGTCCTCACCTGGTGCTTTTTGGTGTTGAGTGACTGGATATTCCGTTTTATTTCTTTTTTCTAACTGGGCGTGAACCTGTGTGGGCTACGAAGAGTATGTGGATAAGACTCGCAATTAAGGAGAGGCTCAAAATAATTCGACATAATCTGGCAGTTGTCCTTGTCATTTTGAAAATGTTTCCCGTCAGGGTCTTGGAAATGTAGGCTCGGAGGGGGAGAGGGTGCATTTACTGAGATTGCATATGAAGGTTCTAATCAAGTAAATTAATATTTTAATATTGTTGAAAACACACCTAAGTCTAAGGAAATTAAAACAACATGCTTCTGTACCGTTTTCTGATAATTAGCAACTATTTTTTTCGCGCTAAAATGATTTATGTTCAATAAATAAGTGATTATATAATAAAAAATGTTGTTACAAATATGCTGCTACATTAATATTATGGGTATGAATGCAATCCTAAAATAGGTAAGTGTAAATAAAATTGCAATTATAGTTCACCATGATTTTGTTATGCGATGCTTATCCCTAATTTGGACGTTATAAAAACATTAATACCTACTCAAAATTATCCCGCGTTTACGTCGTTTATGCAGACCTAAGATGGTAACAATGACGACTTTATTTTAAGGCGAAATTAGGGCCATAAGGCCCTCTCTTACACTATAGTAAGTACAGTACATTAAGTACAGTATACCTATTTTAAAAATATGCAAGGACACTTTTGCGTCCTAGCTACGTCCATACGTTTTAGAAAGGTGAAAGAACCTCTTCTCAACTGGTTTTAACCATTGCCTGATACACTGAGAGTGTTTGTTCTAGGTATACACTAGTAAAGCTTTGATATTAACTTAAAAAAATAGCAAATCTCTCATAGCAGTTAAGTGAAGAATTTTTAATAAGACAATCATCAAAAAACCGTAACCACAATCAAATATAGCTCCCAACCTGAAGATCAATTTGATAAGCAAGGGTATAACTCATCTAGTACTAGGGGTGTGAAACTCACGCATTCAGGGAAGGGAAGATTTCATCCCTGAACCACAGAAGCACGTACCACTCGGATGTAATCCGGAAGCCCTCTATTCATATTTAGAGTGCTTTACCCAAAATTATGCAGGAAGGTTATGGAGAATATAAAAAGAATATGTTTATGAAACATTGCAATATTTTCAAAATTTCTAAATTTGTCCACATTCTTAAAGTTATTAAAACTCTTAAAATGACAGCCAAAGAACATTTACTTGAAAGTAAAGAATATTGATCGGGAAATGTAAGGTTTAATCTAAGCTAACCCAAGGAATTAAATAAATTTTCCAATCAAAATAACGAATTCACTGTGAAGGTTTCCGCGAATTGTAGCAATTGAAGATCCAAATCTTCCGGGACTTCTTCCGCGACGGGTACATTTTCTCGGACAACAGTTTCGCCGGCGTTGCAGTCTGGAATAATTCCCAGAAGATTTGGATATTCAAAATAACGAAACTTGTAACAGCAATACAGCATTAACTATAAGTACAGAAATCTTTGCTTTCTGATTGTTTCTAATAAATTTCCTACAGAATATAGATGAACTATCTACACCATTGAGTTTTGTTTCAGTTAGGATTTCGTAAAATTGAAATTAAAATGAATGATTTACTGTATCTCAGTATTAAACAAGATATTTTCACCGTTCTACATGGATATAAATACATACAAAAAAAGGTTTGCTTTCGTGCGATGAAATTAGATGACACAATATCGGTCATTAAAAACTTTTTTTTACGGGAAATTTAAAAAAATGAGGGAAAGTCATCGTAAGCAGGTATTCAGTTGATCTTATAAAGTGTTAACTACGTCTACGTAAGAATGGCTAAATTTACACCTGAAGTCAGTGCAGCTAGAAATTAAATAACATTTAACCTGATACATGCTATGGATATTCACGCCGCTTTATAGTATTTTATTTAATAATTTGATTTTAAATGGTGGAAGTCGTGTTAGATCTGTGAAATTGAATCACAGGGGCGCGGTAGTCGAGTGGGTAGAGCGCTGAGCTACTATCCGGAGGGTCCGAGTTCGTTTCCGGGTGACGCCTCTGGGCAGCCTAAGCTTAACCCAAGCTGTGTACCATTTTTCGGGTACCAGGCCATCCTGGTAAATCACAGGTGGTATAAGAAGAGGAACTGGCCCCCCTACGGACTACACACTTAAAGTGTGCGGCAACTCGAATCATGACCCACTCGACTACGCTTACATTCCGGTTGACTACTGTGATTTGAATTGAATGATAATGCAGAACTCATTGAATAATAAGGAGATTCGTTGATACTTACTCCCTAAAACGAAATATCAGAATAGGTAAGTGCCCAATAAAGTCATTATACGAATATAAGTACTGAAAATCGGAGAAATCATTTTTTCATTATTTAATGTGTTTTGCGACCAAAACTTTTATGAATCGGACTTTTGCCGTTGAAACATTTTAAATTGTTTTAATATGGATGTACGGTATATGTAGACGCTTTCAAAGAAAGTAGTCCCTGGAAGACGCAGCTTTATTCGGTAATGTGGAGTTAATTCCATTTATTGTCCATGAAAATGTTTACTTTGCTTGAGAAACTTTGAAACAATATATTAATATTTTCTAAGCATAAAACACTAAACACACAAATGAAACAGCTACCCAAAAGTGGCATTCCTAGGTAAATTTCTTAAATACAACGTATGAATTAAATTTATAATTATTTATTTATTACTAGGTAATAAATATTCTTTTAGTGAATTAAAACACCTCCTCTAGCTAATTCGCTTTTTCGTATCCGAAAACAGTAGATTCGCTCTATTTCACCAAAATCCTGTTCCTGCCTTTTTTCAAGATTAAAAAGAATTGCTTTTGCCTTATAGTGTACGGCTATGAAGTATTAAATCTTTCTTCCACAACACGTCTGCCTAGAAAATTGAAATGATAACCAGGTTAGCGCTTAGCTTGCTGAATAGTTGGTCTCTGTCGAATTCGGGTGATGCCATTGGACATATATCGGTATTAACGTTTTGGACGCCAAATCTTTGTGGGAAACCGTTGATGACACCGGAAAGGGAATGCCTCCCCACCTATTCTGAAATTATGAGTTTCACACTTTCCAGGGTTTCGTCCAGGGGAGCTCTCCTTTCACTTGTCAACGACCTCCGTGTGTACTATGTCTTAACTATCTCGGGAATGAGTATTAATTCTCTGAGTGTTTCTCCAATTCTAGAGGACAATTTTATGTTCGTATATCAATTACTAGTGAGAAAAATTTCGCTTATTAAAATGACATAGCCTTCCTCAATCAATGACTAGGTTATGAAATAAGAATTTATTCGCGATGTCCATTAGCCATTTCACATGTATTTTTCACACGAAAGCGCTGTAAGACAAAGCAATTTCAAATATCGGCGGATCCCACTGTTAATCCATTTTCTCCTCTGCAAAATGAATATGCTGACTGAAAAAGAAGGCTCGTTTGTTGAGGAAAAGTGTGTCACTTAATGGAAAGCCATTTAAACAAAAAACTGAAAAGTAAGACACACGCCACTCCAAATACCAAGTGGGTGATCAAGTGGTTGCAATGACCATTGACAAATATACTGTTCAACTGCACTCTGCTGTCTGATACTCTGATTATAAATGATTATATTATTCCATCGTTTAATTTATTTCTTAATATGCCTCAACCCTCCTGACTTTTCTAATTACCAACTTATTCAACTCGCTAAATAAAAGCAAAAATTAATTTACATATTTTCGCAGAAATAGAATTTCGCTACTCTAGAAAATGTCTCCTCCAAGCTTTTTAAACCTTCCTTCACCACAGGGGATTCATGTAGATTAGGAAAATCATTAAGAAATGTTTTAAATCTGGAGATTTATCACGGAGATCCTATTGCATTTGGAGCCAGGCCTTATTTCACAACTAGAACACTTAAGCTTAATTACGAAAGATGATTTTAGTAATTTTCAAATTGAAATGGCAAGTATTAAGATCGGCTTAGATTGTATCCAAGATTATTTGTATCTAAGGACAAAATATCTAGTAGATATAGCGCAGGGGTTATTTAAGGAGACCAGAGACGTAAACGAATGTGACAAAAATATTTCTTCTCGAGCTGCCTAACCTCGAAACTCTCGAACCACCACAGGCATAACTAATTTCAAAATTGAGAAAATAAATGATGAAAATCAAGGAAATCGTATAAAAAGTCCGTCTCCATCCATCCTCACCAACTGTAAACCGGAAATGAATGTAATGATGAATACTTTCAGTGTCACTAAAATTTTAGTTCTAATTATAGTTGGTGGTATTGGCCGTCACTTGGTGGAAAAAAATTCATAATAAGAGAAAAAAACACTTGGTTTTTCCACAATTTTTATCCAACACTACCCAGGTTTCGACTGTATTCAAAACCTAGGTAGTGCTTAAATAGAAACTGTGGAAATGCCAAGTATGTTTATATCTTAAGTTAGTTCTAGTGTTATAACGAAGGTTTCATGAATACAACCGTTGGAACCAATCAATATTGCTTAATAATAATAAATGCTTAAGAGATAATGATATCATTTAGATGGGGATATTCACCCTCACAATCCTTAGAAATATCTATAAATTAGCTATAGATATTGAATCGGAATAAATCTACGATAGAGTCTATGTAGTTCACTTATAATTGTTTTTGAAATAACAACGAACATATAAATTTTTCCCTGAAAATAACCTACCCAGATTGTGGAAAAAATAACAGTTGGTACTAACACAGTTATTTCCTGAAATTTGTCTCATAGGTATCTAAATATGTAAAATTTAGATATAAGACAAATTTCAGGAAATCAGAAATTCATTCAGTCTGGCTATCTAGATACCTACTGTAACTATGCTAAAACATGAGAGTTGTGAAAAAAAAACAGCACATATTTTGGTATTTGATGAGAACAGACGTCTGTTGGAGTACTTAGTACCTTTATGATCGTTCTATCGTTTTTGTCAAAAAGTAGAAAGTTACAATTAGGGCGCTGTCAATCTCAATTCAAGTCAAGGGACATTATCAACTGTCTCATGAGTGAGAGTGGGCATGAAAAAATTAAACTAGTTTTATACTTCACTTATTACAGAAAGATCACAAAAATATTAAAAGCTTAATCTTCATACTTTCCTGGAAATTCAGTGGCGCCCTAATTATTTACAATAGGAAGATACCTTAAAACTTGTTTTGATAACGGTTACAGTTACCTTTTTATCTAATTCATAGGTTTCCTTAATTGATCCATGTGAATATAATGAAATTTAAGTGGAGTGAGAGAAAGAGAGGGGTCATAAATGTAGTTTGAGTCGAATTTAGTGTTGACACGTAATTCAAGAGAGCCTTGTTAGTTAAGGACGAGTATGGTTATCAATAGAAAAAGTAGAGAAGGTAAAGGATTAAAAAGATAATACAAAAAAAGTACAAATAAGGATTGACAGATAGCTATCGCTTTCTGGGAGCTGATATAAGAATATCATGATGTCGAGTGAGTGATAGTACTTCCTATCCTGAACGGATAAAAAGTGCCCAAATAATAGCCACCTATCAGAAGAGTGATTCAGATTCTGTACATTATCGTTCTGATTAATATTATGTACTGTAGTGGTATACAAATATTGACTCGGTAATAAGATTCAAAGAAACGTATAAGCCATGAGCACATTAAATTAATATACACGTAGGTACCTAGGAAGAGAAATTCCATCAAGTTTACCCTGAAACAGGTTCCGTAGGTACCTACTTAAAAAAACATTATTCTTGAAGATAAGTTGTGACTCATCATTCGGGTAACGACTGATGTAAACTCCAGTTATAAGGCAGTGTTAGTAACAGTAATTTTCGTGGGAGAGACATATTACGCAGATAATTTACATGGGCCTGGCTAAATAAAAGAATCTTTGGGAACCCTAGTGAGAAGTGCCTTTGGCTCCTTACCGGAGTTACGGATTCAAAACCGAATCATGCTCCTGGGCATCCACAGATTTAGCAAGATGTCTGATTTTTTCTAGATACCAGAAGTTTCTATATGTCTGACCAATTTTCAAGGTAGAACAAGGAAAGGATCTGAACAACTAATTCTTATTTGTAAATTAACAAGCCAGTGGGAGCAGTTCAGTTCCCATTCTCACAATTTGGTTACACACTAAGTTCTTGTAACCGGAAACTTACACCGCTTGTATTTTAGATAAGGTTGTCCCCTGCCATCTACCAAAAGTTGAACACGAGCCCATCCATGCATATAGGTACATATTAGATAAAGGCTTGTAGGATGTAAAATTCACATTCGACATTGGAAAAGTTCGGTGGTAACACCAGGGAAAAGAAGATTGAAATTAATGCGGATGTGGTATTATAGGAGAATGAAGTAAATCAGGCGACAGAAATCTTCCAAATTCACAGAAAATAAGCAATAAACCCAAAGATACATTTTGAGACTTTGTGGTTTGGTGAAGAATTTTGTTATGAAGGTGGATCAAAACACAAAAAGATGAAGAGATTTACCGATATACATCAAGACAATCATAGAAATGATGATCATTGATGGGAAATAGCGTTAACGTAAACAAAACTATCGAAAACAATCTACACCTAATCCAGGGGTGGCCCTATACTCGATCAGTAGGGCAATCAGCGAAATAAGTACGCATTAAAAAATCGGGACCACCAACTTAGTACCTGGAATTTGTTTGACTTCTAAATAATGTGGTCTTTAAAGAGCACACGAACTACACGAGTATCTCTCGGAATTATCTGACACGAACGACAACGCATGGGTGCAGCGGTAGCGTTCTTGACAATTGACATACTTGAAAACGATGCATTTATACAACGCAATGCAACGACCACATTATGGGGTGAGCAACATTTTTTGGAGGTCAAAAATTTAAAGATGACGATGAGGTTGCATTTAATGTGGGCGCTAAAAGGGACGAGGTGGCCCATTGGTAGCACGCTCGCCAGTGGAGGTAAAGGTCGCGGGT